>VXBZ01009573.1:48145-66102 GCA_013399135.1 Heliornis fulica | reverse complement strand
CGGTGCTGCCTCCGCGGCACTCCGGGGCTGGTGGAGTACGGCCGGGCCGGCCCGCAGTTCCAGCAGAGCGAGAGACGTCTCCGCCCCGGCCCGGCCCGAAGCCGGTCTGCCAGGCGGTTCCTGTACCCGGTGAGACCCCGGGGTTGGGGGCTTGGGGCTGCTTGGAGCAAGCTTGGGGGATCGCTTGGGGCTCGACTCTGGTTTCTTGGGAGGAGGGAGGGTGTTGCAGTCTGTTCTCCGTACAGCTTCAATCTGGTGGCCTTGAGACTGGATGTAAAGCTGCAGGATGATCTCAGTCTAATGATAAGCTATCAGTGCTAATAGCATGGGTGCATCTAAAAACTTCAGTGTTAACTGGTTGGTTTGGTTTTGGTTTTTTTTTCCCCTCTCTCCTGGTGTTTGTCTGTGCAAAGGTCAAATGTTCTCATCAGTCGTGAAGAAGAGTGGAGTCAGGACCTGCTAAGTGCTGATCTGCTTGTGCTTTGGACCATGGACTCACTGAGGGCATCCCAGGTGTGAAAATGTCCAGCGGTAACCGGGAGTTAGTGATTGACTTTGTTTCCTACAAGCTCTCACAAAAAGGATACAGCTGGAGTCAGCTGGAGGAGGAGGATGAGAACAGGACTGACTTGGCAGTGGAGGAGGCTGAGATGGACAGCGTCCTCAATGGGAGCCCTTCCTGGCACCCGCCCACCAGTCACGTAGTGAATGGAGCCACCATGCACCGGAGCAGCCTGGAAGTCCACGGAATCGTTCAAACAGCTGATGTGAGGCAGGCGCTGAGAGAGGCTGGGGATGAGTTTGAGCTGAGGTACCGGCGAGCTTTTAGCGACCTCACTTCCCAGCTCCACATCACCCTCGGCACAGCGTATCAGAGCTTTGAGCAGGTAGTGAATGAACTCTTCCGCGATGGAGTGAACTGGGGTCGCATCGTGGCTTTCTTTTCCTTCGGAGGAGCCTTGTGTGTGGAGAGCGTTGACAAGGAGATGCGGGTATTGGTGGGACGCATTGTATCTTGGATGACCACGTACTTGACCGACCACCTAGATCCCTGGATCCAGGAGAATGGCGGATGGGTAAGAACTCTCTCCTTGGGGGGGATGGCTGCTTGCGTCCTCCCTTGCTCCAGGCCAGCAGTGGTGCTGGTCAAACCAGAGTGGAGCTCCCCTCCAGTGTTTTTCCTAGTGCATGTCCTGGACCTTGTAGGGAGATAAAGGGGTGTACAGTCTTTCCTGCTCTGAGCTCTTTGCTCAGAGAGATTGCTCCTGTCCCATGTCATCCAAGCTCCTTCCTCAGGTGAGCATCTTTGCTCTCAGATGTGTTCCTGATGTCATTTAACTGCAGGGAGGGGAGCTTCCTCCTCTCTCTGAGCGTGCAGTGCTCTGGTGGGCCAGCCTGCGGTCTGCTGGGGTAACGGCTACTTCTTCATTCTGATGTTGTCTTACGCTGTGCTAATGGTGAAGCGAATCCCACAGCAGACACGGGTGGGAGGCTGGGCCTGTTTGAGCTGGTGCAGTGGGATGCAGGGCTGAGATGGGGACAACCTCTGCTCCCGGAAGCTCCTAAACCTGCAGCTGCTCTTTGCTTGGCAGGGACTAATTCTCCCAGCTGCCCCAGCAGCAAACCCTGTAAGCTTTCAATGGTGAGGTATTAACATGAATAAGCATTTCTTCAGGAAGCATTCTTGAAATGCCAAGGTCTGGCTGTGCAGTGCTGCCTGGGACTGCCAGCGGGAAGTATATGACCTACAGATGTCTGAGTTTTGTTTTTGCTTCTGCATCTTAGTGATTCCCTGCTGGTGTAACCTTTACTGGTGCCCACTGGAAAGAGTTCATGCTGTCAGGCGTTAGCATCTAAACGGTGGGGAATTGCTTCCTTGGCGTGCTGGTGAGCTATAAGGCCTTTCAGCCCTGTTCATCTCATAGTCCATGAGCCCTGTGTCTCAAGGAGCAGGCAGGAACCTTTGAACCCAGCGTTGTGCTCAGCCCTTGCCTTGAAAAGAGAGGCACAGGAACCCCACAGAGCTCCCCAGCTTCTCCTTACCAACCGGCAATGCCTGGATCCCCCGAGATGAGAGGGACCTGGTCTACCTAGAGAGGGGTGCACGGTTCACCCAGGGTGCAGGAATTCCAGGAATGTGACCGCCCTGGGGCACTGCCTGGGTGGGGCTGCTTAGGCAGCTCGGTTTCGATGAATAACCCAGGAACTGCTGGCCATTTCATCAGGCTGTATCTGGCCCATTAGCGCTCTCATCCTACAGATAACCCTGGCCAATGGCGAGTTCCTTCCCCCCTCCCTCTGGCTTTGGCTTTTAAAGCCACAGATTAGTCTTGGAATTGAGTGATCAAATTGAGGTTTCCAAGCTAGTGTGGCTGTTGCTGTTAGTGACGGATTGGGCTGTATCCTGGAGACCCAGGCGATAATGCAATCTGATTTTTTGTAAATGAACTCTCTGGGGGATTTAGATTAAATCACTGGTGGAAAATCACTGGTCCCTGTTTGCAGGGAATGAAATACGTCCTCCCTCTGTTCCCAACCCCCAACCATCACAGTTAAGACTCTTCAATTTTTTTGTGTCTGTCTCTAAATTCATTGTTAGGAGCAAATATTTGTTCAACAGATTGCAGAAGGGTCGGGACTCCTCTCTTTCCGACCCGCCCACCAGCTCTTGCTTTGAAGATCACAGTTAGCCATGTTTCCCACCCAGGGGAGCCCCCTTGCTCTCTTCTGATATTGAAAGGTGCTTCTAACTTCACTACCTGGGTTGTGCTGCTGCCCAGGCTGTGCCGGTAGCTGAAGGGGAGTTGTGTAATATGGTAAAGGCTCTTCATCCCCCTCACCAGCCACCAGAAAAAGGGCTGGGCAGTGAGGCTGCTGTTGGTGTGTTGCAAACCCGGACCCAGTGGGTGCTTGTTTGACTTCTCAGCTGTAGCTTTCCTCTGTGCTCAGGTTTCACTGTGCCCTTTCTCGGGGAGGGGGGGACGACAAAAGCCACACCACCCCATGCAAAGGGATGGCATGGCGCAGTGGCAGCACAGGGGCCATAAGAGCTCCCAAGCGTCTCACGCGTGGGTGTGTGCGTGGGGATGCTCCGCTTCGTTCTCGCGTGATTCCAGCTGCAGCGAGAAAGCTGCTGGCCTGCTGCCAGCTGTCCCTGCAAGAAGAGAGTGCCAGCCTGGACTCTGTGACAGAACGTCCCTCTCCTGCCACCCTGTTTGCACAGGGAGCCTGTTTGGTCAACTGAGCTGTTAGAGCCTATCCCTTGCAAACAAAGCTCTCCCAAGAGGTGCAGCAGGCAGGTCGCAGTGAGAAGGATGCAAGTTCTGGCAGGCCTGCTTGGCAGCAACCAGGTGGTTTGTGTTTCAGAGTGCTGCAGCTTCTCTTCCTGGAAAGCCCCCTCTGAAAGAGGGAAGGAGTGTGGTTCCATCACAAGTGGCTCAGCCTGGTTGCATAGGAAGCTCTGTTTCATTCCCCGTCAGTGGAACAAAGGCAAGCATAGGATGGCTGTGGGGTGCAGGTTGCCTTTGGAGGGGCCTGTTAAGGCAGCTTTGTGCTGGGCTGTAGTGTAGCAGTTTGAGAAACCATTCTTTGAGGTGAGGGTATAGTGGTTGTTCTCATTTTGTAATGTTAACATTGGAGTATTTTGTCACAGTTCCTGGCACTGCTGTGGTTTGTCCTCTCCCCATTCTGGCACTGAGGAAACAAGCAAGAACCTGAGGGGAGCATTTAATAACCAGCCAGAAGAGAGCTGCTGCTTCATTTGGCCATCAGAACCAAGGAGGAGGCTTTCTTAGAGCAGTTGACCAGGTACAGATTCCACTAGCTGTGAACTTCAAAGAGTGATCCCGGTGGTGACTGGGAGTCAGGGGAGAGATCTGAGGAGTGGGAGTGCAGGAGGGGAAAGCACAGGGTGAGTGGGAGAGAGCCTGGCAGGCAGGGATGTACTGACCGTGCTTAATCTGTTTGAGAGAGGAAAATGAGTGGTAGTTCCTGCCTGTAAGTCTTCATTCAGAGGAGGGTTTAAAGGATGCATTCTGTGAGGGGCTTTGGAGGTACATCTGTGGACATAGAGGCAAGAGATTCCCTGTTTGCAGGACGTGTGTAGAGGCCAGCGTGAAGGGGTTGTGTCAGACCAGGCCTGAAAGCAGTGTCTTTGTCACCAGTTGGTGACATCTGAATCATGAGAAATTGGGCTAAGCTGAAGGAGAGCGAGCTGCTTGCCTGGCTGCATAGGGCTCGGTGTGCCGGGGCATACGTGTTGTGTTGCTCTGTGCTGGACTGGAAGCTTGTGGCTCTGTTTGGGGAAAACCCTTAGAAGATGTCAATACAGCAAACTCATTTTCTAGCTTTTTGATATTTTTTTTTCTTGAATGATAGGAAATGACTCAGCGTGTGTCATATGACAGAGTGCAGCTGGGATTTCGTCCTGTGCTCTCGCTCCAACCTTCTCAATGGTTTCAGGTTGAGAGCTAGCCTTTGATTCTCAGCTCTTCAGAAATGCTTGTTGGCTTTGTGCCATTGCCTGGGTATCCTGCACGAGCCTTCCCCACAGCCACCATATTACGTAGCTAATCCCAGGTGCCCCAGGATCCTTGCACCTTTTCTGTCCAAGCTTTACAGGCACCAGGAGAAAGTACAAGTTTGAATTCTGCTGTTGTTCCCTGAGCCCTGCTAGGTGTTCACAGCAGGGATAGAAGAGGGACAGTTGCACATTGTGCCATACAGGGAACGCAGCTCCCTCTGGGGTGAGTGCTGTTTGCCAGAGCTCTGTGTTCTGGGTGTCAACACACGGGGTTTCAGGGATGCTCCAGTGCTGTTAATCCCTTTCCAGATTGCAGCCATCGGTTTCACTCACTGGCCAACAAAGTTGGCTATAGGAGGTGCCTGCAGGTACCCACGGACAGTCTTTGCTATCTTAGAGCTGAATCCCAACCAGCAGTCTGCAAAGTTTAGCTGGGTTATTGCTTTCCACTCTGTTCTCTGTAATTATTTTAAGGTCTGGATCTCTTGCAGCTGAGATGATGCCCCTGTTGTCATCACCTGTTTGGAATGAAAACAGTTCTCTTCCCCTGCCAGCAGAATCCCTCGTGTCCCTTTGCAGTACAAGGTGTTCCTCCCTGGCTGTGGGAACCGCCTGTCTGCCTGTGGCACTGTCTTGGGCTGGGCAGCCCTGCCTGGCGCCGCCGTCCCAGATAGCTGTGCCCTCCTTGGTGGCTGGAGATCTGGACTCAGCACACAGATCCCTGGCAGCTTCTCACCCTGCCTTCGACCTGGGAGGCTTTTCTGCAGTGCTCTCCAGGAAATGCCATTGGAATGACTTCCACTGCAGCTTCCTGCCCGGCCCGCAGCAGCATTCCTGCCACTAGACTTGAGAGGAGGGATGCAGAGGCGAGTTTTCAAAGCTTTGCTCCTCGCCCATTTACTTAGCTCTCCTTCTCAGGGGCCCTGCCTGTTTCCCTTGCTACCTTTGGGTGTGCGGTAGAGTTTAATTATGTTCCTGAGATCAGTGATTACAGCAGGCGCCTGGAAGGCAGAGTCCCTGCCCATCACTGGCTGTGGCTCAGAGCAGCCCACTTAACCCCATGGTCTTGCAGCAAAAGGGATAACATTTCCTTTCCTCCCAGGGGAGCCACTGGGAACTCAGATTCCTAAAGCACTCTGAGCCCCTTTAAGCCAAAGAATGGATTTTCATTTAAAAAAAAAAAAAACAAACAAAAACTGTGAAATAATTAACAAACTGGTTCTTGCTGCTCTGTGTTCACAACTGCTCTGGCTAATGTCGGTCTTTCTGATCACCCTGCTCCTCTCTGAGACTGAAGCTGAGTCCTCCTCAGCACCATCCAGGGTCTCACCCATTTCAGCAGCAATGGTGTGTCCCACCACCTCAGATGGGGTGGGAGTGAGCAACGTGCTTTCCACCCCCACCCTCCATGGAAGCTTCATCTCCCTGTGGAAGCTGCAGCTTTCTGTACATCTCTAGGATGCTGCACTTGACTTCCACAGAGTTCCCGTACCGTTTGTGTATGTGGTTTGACCCCAGGAGCACCAATACACCTGCAACTCAGTCTGGATGTTGATGGCTGAATGGTGGCATGTTGCTTAGAGGCCTTTGCTTGAGCTTCTCTCCTTTGATTCTTACCAAGCTGCTGACAGCTCTAAGCACAGTCCCATCCTGACGTTACAAGGAGTATTTCTCTAGCAGCTCTTTCCCTACTAACTGTGAAGCTGGAGTATTCCCAGGAGGAGCTGGGGGAAGGGAAGGAATGGATATCAGTTGTAGAAGTGTGGCAGACCTGCTGAACCGAAAGGCGAGGGATTAATGGTGGCTTCTGCCGTGGGAGCAGAAAGGGGCTCGGGGCGCCTGCTCTCTCCCCCTCTGGTGACCCCAAAAGCGGTCGGGATGTTGACCTACCTGCTAGCTGATTCGATGTGAAGGTATGCTCTGTGGGTGGCTGGCAGGAAAGCTGTGACAGCTCTCCTCCTCCACCCTCCCGAGAGAGGGATGTTACCCTTAAACGCTATTGTTCTGAGCAACCAAAGATTAACACAGATAATGGAGGCATGAAAGGGAGGCTGTGTCCTTCGGTGCCAGAGCGTTCCTTGGTTTGCTGCCCTGGCCTTGGACAGGGAAACCATTCCTCCTTCCTGGTTCCCACCTGGAAAGATGTGCAGAGGGATGTTTGGTGCAGGATCTCTCTGAAGTCCTGCTACTAATTGTCCTTGGGATGCCAAGGGCTTAAATTAGAGGATGTGTTTTCCAGAGGCATGAGAGCTTTCCCTGTGATTCACCCGTGCAAGGGCTTTGTTGGGTCCTTCAGGGTGTAGGGTGGCCCTGTCTGTGTTTAGGTGGGGAGAAGGGTTCCTCTTTGCCACAGAAGCAGAACAGCCCAGTGGAGCGAGGGGGAAGAGGGCTGCCTGGAGGCAGAGCCGTTAGCAGATGGCTTCAGCTGGGCTTACCGGGGAGCAGGTGCGGGTTTCAGGGGCAGCCTTTTAAGAGAGATGTCAGTTTTGAACCCGGGAGGCTCAAAGGGCTGAGCTGTGGCTGCCAAGACTTGCTGGGGAGCTGTGGCCTAGTTGTGCTGTAGAAATGCTCATTTTATTTCTTATTTTTAGATATTTTGCTTATTTTATCCTCATGTTTAATTTAGCTAGGAAAAAAAAAAAAGCATCCAAGGGCTGAGCAGTGCTGGGAAGGACTGCCTGCAGGCTGGAACGCCTGCTGCAGCTTAGCTCCTCCGTGCAGCCAGCATCTCTCCAGCCGCCCGTGTCTTCTCTCGGACACGTGCTCACGTGTACCAGCCCAGTGCTGTCTCTCAGGATCTCTTTAATGGGAAACCCAGCGCACTCAAGAGCTGCTGACTGCCTCCGGGGTAGCGAGGGAGGAGCAGGATTCACAACATTAACCAGAGAGGCTCCCGTGGCCACGGGGACTCATTGAACATTGTGCTGGAACTGGTCTGTTTTCCCTCTGCTGCTGGGAGCAGGGAGCGGGATGAGCCGTGGTGTTTCGGTGGGCTTTAGGCTGGTTACTCTCTCAACTGCCGCTTGCTCCAGCACACACACAGTGTGCCCAAGGAAGGGTAATAGGCTGTGTCTGCAAAGGGGGAAGTTTCAGGGGTCTGTGCAGTTCCCCTGGGGAGAGCTGTTTGAATTTATTGCATTACCCTCCTTCCTGCTCAGGCTTGTGTTTCAGCCGCGTCTGCAAACGGAGCTTCTGATTTAAGTAGATCCAATTAGTAGCTAGCTTCTGGCATCGGTATCCTGCTTGGGGAGATGAGCCCTGGAGATGAGGAGCCTCCAGTGGGAGCGGGGCTGGGCTCAGCCTTTCTGCCCCAGCTCTGGATCCAGGGTGGGCCCAGAGCTCCCTGTTTTGCAGCCCTGATCCTGAGCTCAGGGGGGAACAGAGGCAGGTGCCCTGTGCTCTGTGCTCCGCCTGGCCAAGAACAAAGAGCAGGCAGGTTTCTCCCTGCCTGTACCACTGCCAGCCAGGTGCTCTTAAGACTGAAACCAAATACTCCAAAATGTGACAACTTGGCAGCAGGCAGAGCCTTGAGTTGGAGCAGGAGCTGCTCATGCCAGGTGGTGTGTGAGGAGCTGACAGGCAGAGCTGTGCAGGGACCTGTCTCTTTGGGGTAGCACCCAAAGGGAGGGAGTTGCTGGAGTTGACTGCTTCCCAAGGCAGCATGGAAGGGTTTCCTTCCCTGTTGGAGGGTGAAGGGCTCTTTGGGAAGCTCAGAGAAAAGTCCTAGGCTGGCATGGAGCTGGCTTGTTTTGACCACAGCCAGCACCGTGTTCAGATGAAGCGGGACAAATCCCTCCATCACTTTATTAGTTCTCCAGCTGATGCTGGTGTCCTTTGCACATCTCTGTTTTTTTGCTGTCACTGAGGCAGGCTTGGAGACCTGACAGGTGTTGCGCAGGGAGCACGATTGGTTGCGGCATGTGACATTACTCTGTGTGTGTAACTCGTGGTGAGCTGGCTCAGAGTTTGGCCTGGGATGTGGGAGTTGGGCGTGTACATGACCTTGGATACTATTTGAGTGACATATGACTTATGTATGGAGAAAATGAGATGTTGCTACCTGTAAATTCAGCCATTATAGCTGTGTTGCAAGTGCTTCCATCCTGTAATAATGCGGCTCAGCAGTGTATTAAGCATGCTGGAGAGCTAATGTCTTTTATTAGAGCAACTGACCTCATTTAGAAGCTTCCAGTGCACCAGCCAGTGATTATTTCATGCAACAACACGAATGGAGGAGCCCAGGGCAGAGCTCAGTCTCCTTGCGCTGCCCCGCTCTCTCCCATGTTTGCTGCCTCAGCTGCCTACTCTGCTTCCTGCCCTCAAACCAGTAAGGATTTTGCTTTTAGGGACTTTGTGGCCTGAATCATTTGAGATTTCATGTGGTCTAACAGGAAGTGAAAACAGAATGAGCACATCTTCCTCCTCTTCCTGCACCTCCACCCTTTCCCCTTTTTCATTCAAGTGGCATGTCAGAGTTACAGCAGCCTGGCCAGGCACTGGAGCAGGAAGCGGTGAAGCTTGCCCAGTGCTCCTCCAGGATGCTGGAGGACAAGTGGCTCAAGGTGGGAGAACCAGGCAGCCCTTTCCCAGGATCTGTCTCCCCTGGAGACCATCCCTGCACCCAGCCTCACTCACTCGGGCTCTGGCATCGCTGCTGTTCCCTGTGGGGAGGGTTTGGAGCTCACGGTGCAGGTGAGGGCCAGCAAGAGCCATCAGCACCACACGGCTCGGCCCCAGCTAGGAGGAGGGAACGTGGCTCTGCAGCTGGGCACACGTGAGCCTGGCACGTCTCCTTGGCGCAGGTTTCCCCACAGTTACACAAGGGCACGATTGCACAGGAGCTCTGACGTCTGGGAAGAGCAATGACAAGGTGAAAATTGAGCTTCGTTCCCAGAGAACAGGGGACCCTGCCGAGGTGCTTGTCTGGTACGGGGAGCTGGCAGCAGCGCTCGGGCTCCCCAGCAGAGAGCCATGAAATCAAAGCAGGAGCGTTCCCCTGCCCCCCGAGCGCGCCCCTCGCACAAAGGCAGGCAGGCAGGCAGGCTGCTCTGCCTGCCGGGGCCCAGACACCATCTGTCCGGTGGGGAGAAGCATCAGAGAGACCGTCTTTCCTTGGACTATTCCACTTAATGCCCTTTGGAAAACAATCCCATTCCCAGCAGGTGCTAATCTCTTGAGTGGATCCGGCTCAGCCAATGTGTTCTTCGCTGTGCCTTTGTACCGGAGCCTTGTTGCCTGCCAGCCATCTCACTGCTACACTAGCCCAGCGCTGGTACTGAAGCCTTGTCACCTGCTAGCCATCCTGCTGGTACTGGAGCCTTGTCACCTGCTAGCCATCCTGCTGGTACTGGAGCCTTGTCATCTGCTAGCCATCCTGCTGGTACTGGAGCCTTGTCATCTGCTAGCCATCCTGCTGCTGCGCTAGCCCAGTACCGTACCCAACACCGGTACTGGAACCTTGTCACCTGCTAGCCATCCTGCTGCTGCACTAGCCCAGTGCAGGTACCCAACTCCAGTACTGGAGCCTTGTCACCTGCTAGCCATCCTGCTTCTACACTAGCCCAATGCCTGCCAGGGCTTCAGCACCTTTGGGAGCCCTTGGCCTGTTTAATTCTGGGAGAAGCACTGATGAAAGATGGCTGCAAGTGGATTAGTCATTCGCACTGACTCCTGCTTTAACACACATGACTGTTTCCACAGATTTCTGGAAGGGAGAGCGCAATTCCCCGCTCCCCATGTCGTGCTGTGCACAGCATCTCCCGGGGCAGGGACGGGGGTTACAGCTGTCACCGGAGCCCCTTTCATGTATTGGGGAAATGCTGAAATTGTACTGAATGGTGTGGGGTTATTGCAGGTTCCCTGGAGCTGGTGATGGAACCAGTTTGACAGGAGGCTGCCTCGACGAGGATTAGGGCTGGAATGTGCTAGTGAGGGTTTGTTTCTGCTTAGAAAAGAGCTGGGCTGAAGCCCCGCAGGTTGGGTGGGCTTCGGGTCTGAGGCCCCGGGAGCTGCCTCCCCGTTGGTCCCACCGCAGGCTGCAGCCCAGGGCTGGGGAGGAGAGGGAGGCGGGGTGTGTGTTTAATTAACCCTTTCGAGTTTCTGGCTGCATCTCTCGTCGCAGGTTTCTCTGAATGCAGCAGAGCCCAGGAGCTTGGGCAGGGGCAGCACCCCAGTGCCCGTTCTGGGGCAGGAGAGGGGGGTGGCATTCCCTGCCATTGTCATGGAGATCAGCAGCTGCTTCCCTGGAGGTCATCATTTGCATAACAGTTAGAGCTCGGTCTCTGGAGCACTTGCACCTGCAGCGTGCTGTCCCCAGAGCCCCTTCTCCTCCCCAGAGCCCATTTCCCACCCTATCCAGAGCCTGTCCCGGGTGCTGATCGGGACCGGTGGGCTGAAGGTGGGGATCTGGAGAAGCTCCTTGGCTGGCAGGTTTCCTTGGCGTGATGCACCCGGGTCGGGGGCTCATGTTGACCTCCTGTCTTGATACTACTGCAGGCAGTGGGTGTCCCTCCTGCCCTCCTTTAGGGCCTGGGCTTTAGGCACGGCCGGGGGCGTTTGGGGCCGCACTCGGATGCGGTATCAGGGTAACAGAGCTGAGGGAGGACCCTCCAGGATGCCTCTTCCACTTTCATAGCGTGTAGGGACCCACTGAGCTGTGTTTACAGGATCCTCATGGCAGCCTTTGGAATATTTATGTTGGGGGAGGGGTTATTTCTGAAAGGTCTCAGCTTACTTTCCCCTCTGTGCTTCACCTCCAGGTTCACATATGCCAGTCCCATGCAGTGAGCTGGCAGCGCAAAGGGGTGCTGGGAACAGGTCGCTGTCGACACAGGGCTTTGTTGTGGTCTGTGCTGAGCTGCTTGCCTTTCTTTTTCCATGCTTGCCTTTCTTTTTCCATGCTGGTCTCGCTGCTCAGCACAGAACTATCCCCAGCATCTCATTAACAAATGTCTGGTCATCCAGATGACTCCGCTCCTGGCCGGAGATTGGTGTTAGACCTCTTGGTGGGAACACAGCTGTACTTACAGCAAAGGTGTAACAGAAACAGCTTTGTTTTCAAGTGAAACATTGCCTTGTGACGACAGTGCCTGGATTGGGAGTCTGATGCTGTGGCTCATGCTGCTGGCTTGTGTGCAGCTCCAGGCAAAGCACTTAACCTCTCCATACCGCCGTTGATCTGTCCGGGAACAATGCTGGCTTATCCTGTGGGAGGTTTTGGAGAAACAACTAATTTATGGTAAAACACGTTAAAATCTTTGGAAAAGGCCTTTGTATGTGCTGAGCTGGTTGTGGTAGGTGTGACTCAAAGACAGGCTGGTTGGGTTCTGGGGGTATGGGGAAAGCTCTGTCTCCCTGTCAGAGTCAGACCAAGGTTCCCCATGAACAGCCTGGCTCTCCTCTGCCAGTCTTCAGAGCTTGGTGCCAGTGTCTTGGTGTCCTCCTTACCCTTTATGTGGGGGAAGCCTTGAGCACCCAAACTCAGCCTCCTGAGCAGCTTGCAAGAGACCAGATGGGCATTCATTGCCCACATCTGCTCCCTTCACCTGCCCTCGTGATTCACTGGCCCTTGGTGAATCCTCTTTCCTCCAGTGTGTTGTGGCTTGGCGTGAAAGAGGAACCTGCGCCGCTCGCCCTGAATGGGATCCAGTGACTCTCCTCCCTCCCGCTTGGCCGGGGGCGTTGCTTGGGCAGTGCTGGTGAATGAAACCAGTGAACCTCTGGGGATGGCACCAGCAAGAAGCCGAAACTTTTGGTCTTCCCCTTTCCCCTTCCAGGCTAGGATGTGAATGCTGTCTCAGCCAGACCTCATTCCTGCACCCCCACCTGAAACAGAGCACTTTGTGGCAGACCTCCTGCTCCTCTCAAACCCAGTGCCGTGTGTTGTCACTGGACAGTGTTTAAATGGCTGCAGTGTGTGACCCCCCAAGCAGTGGGTTGTGTTTGAGAGCCTTCTCCCTGCCCCAGCTCTATGGTGGGCACTGGTAGAGTCAGGCTCTCCAGGTCCTGTCTCCTGCAAGCAACAAGCTCCTCCCAGCAAGTGCTGGTTTAGGCTCCTGCAAGAAACACCGTGTCCTTCCCCAGCGCTGCCGAAGGAGAGGCGAAGCTGGGGGATTGCCTTCTGCGTAGGCATAACCTCTTGCAGCTTCCTCATTGCCTTCCCCAGAGCATCTTCCTCTCAGATGTAGCTGTCACCCAGGGTGAGGAAAGGGATATGACGGATGTTTGGTGGTGGAACAGCCTGTCCTCTCTGGGGTCAAGAGCCCCACTGGCTCGCAGGGAAGGCGGTTGAGGCATTGACGTGCTGTTGCTACCATAGTCCTTGTGATCGTCTCAGGAATTCCAAATATTTCCTCTCAGATAAAGGTGACTGGGGGAGGCCAGAAATATCTGGACGTGTCTGGGCAAGCCTGAGGTCCCAAACACCAGGCCAGAGAGGTCAGAATCGGTACTGGGAGTGCTGGGCTTCAGGTGCAGAGCGGCCGGAGCCTGTGTGGGAACCGAGCAAGCTGCCTGTCTCTAACCTTCATCCCACCCCCTGGCCGGGGTGGGAGGACACTCCTGCCTGTTTTCCCACTCCCCCTGCTCTGGGATTGCTGTTCCCAGGGGACACGTCTGCATTTGCAGTTTTGCAGCAGCTGAGCTATCACAGCTCCTGGGGACAGTTTCCCCAAGGAAGGACAAGGTGCTCTCCTCCCAGGTCCCCTGTGGCCTCCAGCAGCTGCCACTCCATTCCCGGGGGAAGGAGAGGGGCTCCCATCCCCTCCCTGCCCACGCAGGACTTTTGTTGTGCTCTCCATCTGTAGCACCCGATAGCTTTCAGTTCACCATATGCCATTTATCTCTTGTGCAGCAAACATTTCCTTTTCTTAGAAGCAAAGGCTTCAAAACACGCTTCTTGGAACTGCAGCACACGCCATGGAGAAGAGGAGGCAGCTTGGAGGCTCGGCTGCCAGCCCTCCCCGGCTCCCTGCCCAGGCTGTGGGGGCCCTCTCCTGGTGCCTGCCCCGCTGCCGGCCCTGCGGAGCGCCTGGGTGGCTGCACAGCCACTTCCACCTCTCCAGCCTTCCTGGAACAGTGGGGATGTCCCCTCCTGTGGGTCTGGAGGAGCCTGTGGAGACTGGGGATCGCTGGGGCAGGACTAATCCACAAGCAACACGGCTTTTATTCTGGGGAATGTATCACGAGGGCACACAGAGCGCTCCCACAGCATCGGGTGCTGTGGGTGGGTGGCTGGGACATGTGCCCTCCATCCCTGCTCGCTCTGTGCTGTCACCACCTATCAGCAGAGGGATTTCCTGTGCCATAATTAAAAACATCCCCTCTTTGCCTGTGGGCTCTCATGCTCCTGTCCCTCTCCTGCAGCGCAGTGCTGGATGTTTCCATGGCTGTTCCCCTTGGCGAGAGGCTGGACAGAGGGGCTGGCAGTGGGCAGCAGCCTTCACCTTTCTCCCTGCATGGCACCTGTGGGGGAGCTGCCATCCTACCCATTCCTGCGGGGCCAGGATGCAGTACAGCCCCTCTGTGGAGCCCATGCCAGCTGGCAGACCTGGTGGGAAGCGAGCTGCCTTCTGCTGCTCTGTGTAGATGGTCAGAGTCACGGGGATGGTTGTCATGGACCCAGGAAAGGGCTCTGAGTGCGGCAGCAGTGGTGACAGGACTCAGGGTGAGATAGCAACATCCTTGTTGTCACAGCCCCCTGCCCCTGGGTCTGCTGGGACCTCCTTAAGGTCGAGGGGGTGTGAAAGGCAGCTGGGGCAATCTGGAGGTGCTGGAGATGGTGTTAGGTGGAAGGCAGAGAAGAGTTTGTGTGGGGCAGAGGCGGGTCCTGGGCGGTTGTTCAGGTACCTGAGCCTGTGTTTGAGGAGAGAGACAAAGCTCAGCACCCTGGGAACAAGTGTTGGGAACACCTTGTTGTGTGTGGCATGGTGAGGAGGTGCCCCACAAGCTGTGGCCATGCTGGGGCTGTTCTGGGGGATCCAGGGACTCACTGAGTAGTGGAGAGGCATCTGCCTAAAGAGCCTCTCGGTGCCAGTCATGATCTGGGCACCAAACCTCATGTCCTGCAGCAGTGGTCGCAGCTCATCACAGGCTGTGGGCAGGCATGGGAGGCAGCTTGCAGGCAGAGCTGCCAGACCCAGGCGGGTTGGGATGCTGTCCCTGCCTCCCGGGAGGCTGTGGTGAGGCGTGACACAAGCGCAGCGTCAGCTGGGCTTATCTTTGCTTTCCCAGAGCAGCCGGGTTACTGGAACTGCTTTCACTTATCAGGGAACAGGGGAGCTTGCTGGGAAGATGGGCTCAAGACGCAAGAGCGCTGAGCCGCCGTGCCTGGCTGCTGGCGATGCCTGAGCTCCAGCTCGCAGCTCCAGCCCCCCCTAGCCCCGGTCTTTCTGCTTGGCACCGATAAACCTCAGACCTGCCCGGGCATAAACTTTGCTGCTTCATGTAACCTGGTGGTGGGACCCTCCTTCCCTTCGGTGCATGTGGCCTGGTGTCTGAGCTATCTTCATGGTTGTCCAAGGTCCCTGGGGAGCTGGAGGGGTGATGGGTGCAGGGAGTGAGGTGCTCTCTGAGAGCCTGGTTTTGGGAGGGATTCGGTCCTGGTGGTCTCTCTTTCTGCTGTCCTTCTTGCCCAGTCTCTGGCCATCTGTCCCCAGCCTTGTCACCTGGTTGCCTTCCTCAGAGGGAGAAGGGCTGTGGCCATTTGCTGTGCAGAGATGAAATCTGCCCCGCTGTTGCTGGAGATGATGGACTAGAAGTGGCCGGCTTGGACAAGCCGGGCTGGAGTGACTGCATTCCTGGCCATGCCTCATGCTTGGCCCATTCTACCGACACCCCGAGGGGAAGCAGGAATTTCACGACCTGGAGTGTCTGCCTTCACCCCGGGATTCATAAAATCCAGATTGTGCTGCTTAGTAACCCACAATGGCCAGGACATGGGAGTGTTGGTCTTGCCAGGACGTGACAGTGGGAAGAAAGAGGTGGGAGGCTCCACTTTGGATGCAGAAGCGGTGGGGGAGGTGGGTGCACAGTGTGGGTTCCTGCACCAACCCCTCTGCTGCTCTCCCAGGCCTTGGCCATGGAATAAAGCCCAGCGTTTTCCTGCTGTAATGATTTCTATCACACTTTGATTTCTAATTTTAGAGATCCTAGAGCACGTGATGCATCTCCTGCCCTGCCCGTGTGGTGTTCTCCTTGCAAATCCTTTCTGGCATCCTCTTCTCTCATGACTGGTCCTGTGCTTCCCCCATCGCCCTCTGTGCGTGATTCAGAGCGAGGAAGCACAAGGCGTCTGTCATCTGCCCGGTCCCCGCCACCGCTTTCCTGCCAGCAGGCTCCCTACCCCTTCCTGCTGTGTCTTCCCTTCCAGACTGCTCCAAGGAGGAGGAAGGAACCCCAAAAAGCAGCAGAGATGGTCTTTGTGCTCCCACCCTTCTGCTCACTGCTCCTCTCTTCCCACAGGAGCGGTTTGTGGACCTCTACGGGAACGATGCTGCTGCCGAGGTGAGAAAGGGCCAGGAGACCTTCAACAAATGGCTCCTGACCGGGGCGACGGTGGCAGGAGTGCTTCTGCTGGGATCCCTGCTGAGCCGCAAGTGACCCGTGGCCGAGTTCCCCCCTCCCCCCGCGTCACCAGGACGGCTGCGCCTTCACCACCACATCCACTACACTCCGCTCCTGAGCACCATCATCGGCGCGGGGGGAGGGGGGGGCGGCCCCTCCGCCTCCTGGGCAAGCGCTCCCCCCCCTGCTCCACGGAGCTTTGTCCCTCATGCCGCCAGCTCCTCTTTTATCGTAGCCCCTCTTATTTACCGTTCCGTTGTGTTCTAAAGGTGCTGAGACCAGTGCAGCACTTCAGCCAACAGCTCCCAGCGCTGGGGAGATCCAGGCAGCCGGGGATGGAGTACTGGCTAGAAGGTGTCCCAGCCCTGCAGGGTCCTCTAGATCACTTTGAAGAGAATAAACAGACTTATTTTTGCATGTGTGAGTGCGTGCGTGTGTGTAGATGTGTCACTAATATAAGGTTTCCCCAGCCAGAGCAAGGGTCGAGGTTCCGTGTCCCCATCTCCGGCTCAGGTACCAGGAAGAGGCAGGCTGCCCAATGGGATGGAGCTTCCCCACAACACCCCTATCCCATCACTGCTTCCTCCAGGCAGAGGTTTTTTCCCTGTGGAGGGTGAGGGAGCCAGGAGGAAGAGGCAGAGGCTGAGGGTGAAGAGCTCTGCCCTCGAGTCGGCCCCAGAGCCCCTTTCTCCCTGGACATCAGCCCTGGCCCAGGGCTGAGCCTGGTTTGACGGCAGCCTTCTCCTCTTCCTCCTCATCCTCCTCCTTCTCCCTCTGAATGTAGATTTCTGTGGGGCAGTGTGCATCCCTCCCCAACCCCTGATCCTCCAAGCTGGCAAAGGAGGGAGGCAAGTGGCAGAGAGCACTTACTTTCCCCAGCCCTGGCACAAGGGGCTCAACAGAGGGAATACAGAGCCAGAGGGTGTCAGTGGGAGTGATGCGCCTGCCCCTCACGGGGGTGGCAGCAAAGGAAGGTAGAGCCCTGAGAGCAGCCCCACTGCAGCTGATCCATGGGGCCAGCACAGGAGCGAGCCCAGGGGAAGTGGCAGTGAGCACTGACACCAGCTGAGAGCTGTCCCTGCAGCCTGGGGACAGCAGAGCCGCTGGCCTCTTCCATGCTGCTGGTGCCCAGAGCACGGGCAGATCCCTGTCCCCGTGGCATGGCTGTGACGGGTGCGTGCAGTGGCAGAGGTGCCTGGCTTCTGCCCCCAACCCCCAATCCCACCNATAACCCACTGTCCTTCGGAGACCCCCACCACCGGCAGACCCGGCTGCCCGTGCGGCTTGTCTGTGCACATACCGCCCGTGCTCTGCTGTACATATCCGAGTAGGTTTTAATTCATTTGTGAATACTCTTAATGCTATTTTTGTTATCTTGTCTGTCCGTATTTATGTGTGGGGCCGTGCTCCCTGCAGAGGCCGAGGTGGGATGGAGGCTGGAGGGATGGGGTGGGGTGGGGGACACCAGAGGTTCCTGGGGATCCTGCCTGGCCACTGAGCACGGACTTGCACTCCCCGGTGTAGGATCTGCTCGCGGTGCCCTGGGTGCCGGGAGCGGATCCTACGCGGGGAGTGCGAGTATTAGCATTAGCCCGTCGAACGCTTCGGTTTGCAGGTGGAGGTGAGTCCACTAATAAACTTGTCATTGGAGCTGATGATGGTTCTGTGGTCTTTGTGAGCATGGGTGGGATTCGGGCAGGAGCTGCCTTCAGCGGGAGGGATAGAGGGGAGACGGGTCCTCTCCCTGCCTGGGGAAGGGTTGGGGTGCTCCGGGGGGGGTGTTGTCCCAAGGGGTTGGTGTGGGGAGGTGCAGGGTGGTCCATGGCCACCTGTCTCCATCACCAGAGCCAGGCTCAAATGCTCGTCCTGGGTC
>VXBZ01009573.1:19888-47360 GCA_013399135.1 Heliornis fulica | reverse complement strand
CCGGGCGGCGTCGGCTCCCCCCGGGGGGACGTACCTCGGGGGGGGGACAGTAGGTTCTCACGAGGCAACTGGTCTCATGGCTCATACTGCAGGTCCGTGGCAATGAGCACGAAGCCCTGTGGGGAGATGGTGTGAGGGGGAGGGCGTGCAGGATTTGGGGGTCACAGGGGTGAGGGAAAAGTGGCAGTACCCACCTCCTGCAGCGAGAGCCGGGGGTTGAGCAGGCTGAGGCCGTGCAGGGCAGGCAGTGGGACGCCGGCTCGGAGCCGCTCTGTGGGGAGAGCAGAGCAGTGAGGTGGGGTGAGGGGGTGACCCTGGGGCAGCCAGGGTGGGGGCAGAGGGTACAGGACAGGAACAACACTCACTGTTTGCCCATGGCACCCCAAAAAGCCACAGCCCAAATTTCAACAGGGTCTCCAACCTCTTCACCTGCAGGACAAGCAGCCCCCTTAGCCCAGCATGGGGCAGGCAGAGGGGGCTGTGGGGCAGGCAGGGATCTGCTCCCCTGCCAGACCTGCACCCGCTGCCTGCGCAAGCACTCATCAGTGCTGGCTTTGCATGGGGCCCACAGCACCCCAGACCCTGCTCCCAGGGAGCCCAAGGTTCCCCTCAGCTGCCCCATTGCCCTCAGCATGGCCACTCACCTCCACTGGGCCCATGTGTGATGTCACCTGTGTCACGCTGAGCCTAGAGGGACAAAGCAGGGTGAGTGACAGGCATGGGGACATGGACTGCCCTCTCCCAGGGCAAAGATGAGCTGAATTCCACAGACCAGCAGAGTGGGTCCAGCTGTGAGGACCTAGCCAGGGCAGCAGGCATGGATGAGAGCAGGGGGCAGGATGGGCTCCAAGCAAGGGATATGGCACCCAGGGAGGCCAATGACCAGAGGGGGAGAAGGGAGGGGGCTCCCTGGGGACATCTGTGGGGAGGCTCGACCCAGACATGGCTGGGGACTCACCCTGTCAGGCTCACGGTGCCCTGGAGCCTGTTCCCGGTGAAGGTTGGCTTCCCTGTCACGTTGGCATCCTGTAGCAAGAAGGGGTGTTGGAAAGAGCCGGGCAGCACATGCAACCCTGCATCACCCCAGGAGCACATGCAGGTCCCAGCTAAGCCCTTTGGAGTCCATCCCTGGACCCTGTGCCATGGCAGCACCAGACACTCACAATGTTCAGCACAAACGCCGGGACACGGGTGGCGTTGGGCAGCACCACAAAGGCCTCAGCAGAGCTGAAGAGGGCCCCATGCAGGGCGTTGGGGTGGCAGGAGAGCAGGGGCTGCCGGCGGGCTGAGAGGTGCAGCTCCATGGGATGGGCTGGGGAGTGTTCCTGCAGCTGGGGGGGAGAGAGCTGGGCTGGCACAGAGCCACCCCAGCACCTCCAGCACTGCGGGCACCGGCCCTGGCTCACACCTCCCACCAGGGCCCGTGTGCCCCATCACTGCCCAGCCCTGGGTGCAGGCAGGGTGGGCAAGGCATCCTGCCTTGCCCAAGGTCCACTTGCCCATGTCCCATCCCATGTGCCATCTCCTCTGCCCTGTCCCATCCTGCCTGTGTGCCATCCCATGTCCCACCTTTCCTGCATCCCATTCTACCTGTGACTCATCCCATATCCCATCCCACCTGCATCCTGCCCCTCCTGCATCTCATCTCACCTCACATCTCACTGTGTCCCACTCCTCCCAAGTCCTGTCTTGTATCTCGTCCCTCCTCCATCCCATCCAGCCTGTATCCCACCCCATGTCCCATCCCACCCATGTCCCATCCCACCCTTACCCACCTGTGGGGAGAAGACACCCATGCTCTTGGTAGTCAGCTGTAGGGGGAACCGCCGTGGGAGCTGGAAGGCAGCAGAGGAGTTAGGGTGCTGGTGCCACAAGGCACCGGTAGGCACAGGGACACCCCAGAGGGGCAGCTACAGCCGGAGCCATCCTTACCATGTTGTTGGAGATGTTCCTGCGCAGGGCCCCAGCCATGAAGTACGTGAAGGCAGCTGAATTGGCCATGAACTCAGAGACAGCCAGCAGCAGCATGGGCTCGTGCTCCGCGAGGAGAGCTTTGGGCAGAGCATCAGGCAATACCATGGGCAGTGCCGCGGGCACCGGCGAGGAGGGTTCCTGCTGGCACTTGCCCACCCTGAAGAACTCTCCCTGCACAGACAGACCGACAGACGGACGTGAGGTTGAGCCCAGCTCTCCCACACCTTGTTCCCAGACCCAAGCCAGGGACACCCCGACAGCGTTACCTTGAGGGGGACGTCCGCGTGCTCCGCCGTGATGGCCGGCCGCCCCAGCAGGGAGTGGTCGATGGTGAGGAAGTGGTCCAGCTGCGTGCACACTGCAGGGACACAGGGGCAGCAGGGGGACTCAGACTGCTGGCCTCCTCCTGCAGCCCTGGTCCCGTGGGCCCCACTGGGCACTGGCTGCCTGTGCAGCCCCCCCAGTCCCTGGGGTCCCCTCACCCACCTTTCATGTTCTTTAGGTCAGCCTCCAACCTGACGATGCCCCTGCGGAGCGCGAGGCAGAGCTGGAAGAGGAACAGGGTGTCAGCAAGTTCATGGAATGCGGGTCCCCAACCACACACTGAGCCCATTGTGGCAGGACTGGGATGGGGACACCAACACCCCATGACACAGGGAGTGAGTACCCACCTGCTTGTTCAGCTCCTTCCGCAGGGATCTCTGGATCAGTGGTGCCACCAGGTTGTAGAGCCAGCTGTGGGGCAGAGCAGGGTCCTGAGATCACCCCATAACACCCCAGCCTCCCTCAGCCCACTGCCGCAGCTGGGGGCATCGGGGAGTCCCTGCATGTCAGGAGCAGAAGGGGAATGGGAGTCCCAGTGATACCTCTGTCCACGGTGAAACTCCATGTGCAGATGGGTGCCACGGGCATCACAGTGGGTGCACCACACCGTGGGGTGGCCGTCACCATCCACGCTCACCCCCAGCACCACCTCCATGTCCAGGTCATGCATGTGGAGGTCAGTGGAGCCTTTGTCCTGGCTGGGGACAGAGCAGGTGAGCACAGCAACGGTGGTGACCCTGAGCCACCCAAAGCTGCTCAGATCCCCAACCTTGTGTCTCATGCAGGTAAGGACTCACATAGCACCAAGCTGGGCTTCCCAATCGGCGCTGAGCTGAATGCGGGCGTGCTGCAACGTCAGCTTCAACCCCACGTCCTCAGCAAAGTCCACAGCAGAGTCATTCATCTGCAGTTCGTGGATGCGGATCCTGCATGACATGGGCAGTCTGGGCTCATGGCTGTGCCCAGGGCATGGCCAGGATGGGGACAGGGACCCTACAGGCTGCTCTTACCGGGGTATGGCATAGGTGAATGTGCCCAGGAGTGGCCTGACATAGGAGCCATTCAAGTTCAGCTCATGCTCCTTCTGCAGCAGTGACTGGAGCTGCTCCAGTCCAAAACGCCGACCTGGGACAGAGCAGGGATTGGGGAGGGTGCCAGGGAAGAGGTTGGGGAGCTGGTGGGGTGAGCAGCCAGGTCTAGAAGACCCTTCCATCCCAAGTAGTCTGGGCATGGTCCCCCTCCACCCCTGCCCAGTTCCCCCTAGTTGGTCAGGAGCGCGACTCACCGAATTCCAGCGCCCTGCGGGTCAGCCGAGCCTTGATGCCAGGGTTGGTGCCAGCCACGGGCACGCAGGCAGTCAACAGGAGCAGGAGGCAGAACCAAGATGACCGCAGTGTGCCTTGGTGATGGTGCCAGGACCTGGAGGCTGGAGCAGAGGACATGGCCGTGGGACGTCCAGGCGCTGCAAAGACCCTGTCCCCACATGTCAGCCAGACTAGGACTTATATTGAGGACAGAGAACCCAAGGTGACATCAGACTACCGAGCACACGCAAGGGCCACTGCGACGCTCTGGCCACTGAAAGCCCGGCCTTGCCCAATGCATGACTCAAAGGGGAAGCCAGTTCCCCTGTTGTTTCCCACTTGTACCCTTCACGGGAGCAGAGAAAGGAAGGGTCCCGTGCCGCACCACTGCTGGACCCCCACCCTGGGGGCGCATGGGAGCTGGAGGTTCTGGCCAGGGCTCTTCATGGTGGCAGGATATGTGGCTGATGCGGGGACATGCAGGGACCTAGCTGAGCCAGGGTCTCAAGGGGCTTTGGCTGTAGGCAGCCGAAGGCGATGGAGGAGCAGGGGAATGTGGTGAGTTGTTCCTGGGACAGGGGGGCTGCATCAGACAGACAGGGCTCAATCTGATGCACTGGGGAGCAGCGGCTGTTCCCACTACGGGAAGGGCTCTGGGGACCTTGGACCAGGGCACACGGACCTGGGTGGGGGTCTGGGTGGTCAGGGCATGGCAGCAGCCCCCAGGATCGTGGAGTGACTGGAAGGTCAGGACAGTCAGAGCGAGAGCAGAACTGTGCAATCCCCTCCAAAAAGCCCCAGCCGCAGGGGAGGAGCTGCCTGTGCTCCCAAACCCGCTGATGACAGGACCGTCCCCTGACACCGTGAGCCCCTTTGGCTGGATGATGCCATGGGCTACGGCTGCCAGGGATCCAGCCAGCTGCCTGCGTGGATCCAGCCTGGGGACAGCATCAGGGATCCAGGGATCCCTCTGGGCAGGGGGGTAGGACCCCATCCCAGCTCCATGGGGGGACACAGGACCCATAGATGATATCACCAGAGCGACAAGAGCCCACCATAATGCACCTTACAAGCCCCTCAAGAGTAGCTGTCCTCTTGCCTGGTGGAACTCCAGTGCCACCAACCATGGCTGCAGTGACAGCCACGACCCCCCGCAGCCACCCAAAGGCCAGAGCCACCCCTGGTTCCCAACCCTGTGCCTACCACAGCCCCTTCATCCCCAGGTGCCCCCCACCCCGCATCAAGCCTTACCGTGGCAGGCAGTCGTGGTGCCCCACGCTTCAGGGTCCATGGGTCCCGCCGTGGGTCTGAGCTCTGCCATGTCCCCAGGGCCACGCGTGTGGCACTGAGCTTCGAGGAGCGGCTCTGACGCTGATGTCCATTCTGGGGCAGCTGGGCTGGTCAGACCAGAATGTCACTCAGCTCCCCAGTCCCTAATCCCTTCTGGGATGAATCAGGTCCCATCAAAACAGCCAGGGACCGGTCAGGGTGCGGGTAGCCTCAGGGCTGGGCCCTCTCTGGGGTTTTCCAGCACATCCTGGTGCGGTGACATCTGGCATCCTGGCACGTGGAGGTGGCTCAGTCCTGCTCCTCGTACTCCTTCCCTGCTCTCCGGCTGTCCCAGGCTCCAGACCGTGGCAGCCCCACAGCCGTGCCCTGCTGCAGCCCCATGCCCTGAGGCGAGGTGATGGCCAGGGCTGCAACGCCCTGGAGCACACAAGGCTTGAGGAGGGGGTCTGGGCAGAGATAGTGGGGTGCAGGGGGGACACACACCAATCGGCATACACACAGCCCCAGCATCCTACCACTGCTCCCAGCCTAAGCAGAGCCCCCAGGACCCCGCTCACCGTGGGCTGGGACCATCCAAGGCTTCTCCGGGAGGGCGGCCCGGGCCGTGCAGTGCGAGCAGGCACCGGGAGAGGGACCCACTGCCCCGGTGGAGCCGCATTTCGGGACCGAGCGGGAGCTCGCTGACGTCGGGTCGATGGAGAGACCGCGACGCTGATGGACAGGTCACACACACCCCCAACCCCCACCCGGGGGACGCAGAGCCCACTGCTCTCCCTGCGTGTCTCCTGTCACCGTGTCACAGCCAGGACAAGGTTGGCCGGGCTCGCCAGTGTCCCAGTTCAAGGCATTTGCCCCTGCTCACCCACTGCCAGGGGATATGCTGGCTGGGGGAACCTCGAATGTGCACCCCCACCCACCCACACGGTGCTGTGACCGTGCAAACACGCATCAAAGCTTGTGCAGATGTGCACACATCTGCATCCAGGGCTGGCCAACCTCCTCCAACCCAAGACTCTTGGCTGCGGGACCCAGAGGGGAACAGAAAGGGCCCTGCCATGGCAGCCCCAGCTGCCATCCTGCTCCAGGGATCATGGGGGCGTACAGAGCCTCCCCACCCCGCAATTTGCTCCCCCTCCAGGCCTATAGAAAGGTCTGCACACATCTGCTGCGGGTGTCCCCAAGGCATCCGTGAGTCACGGGACAGCTCAGGCCAGCACCCCTGCCTGGGGCACCCCCAGCCCGCAGGGTTGCACAAGCCCTGATGCAATTTCCTTCTCCCAAAAACCTTGTCCAGCCCTGGCTCCCCTGGCAGTGCTTGCACAAGGACAAGCCAGAACTGCAGGGACGGCACCGGCAGGGACATGACTAGCAGCCACCTCCGAGGGCTGTACCCTCTCCCTTGGGGCCACACATCGGGACCGTCCCTTGCAGCGTCACCCTTACACCCTGCAGCCACCTGCAACCGAACCTCAGCCCTGACTGGGGAGTCGCAGGAGCACTGCGGGGTGCAGGTGGTCCCACAGGGAGAAATGAGGCAAGGGGGGAGGCCCCAACTCACTGCTGCTCTGTGAGACCACAACCCCATAGCCCCACACCTGGCCCCTAGTATCGACCCCTCCATGTCATCAGGGTGCCTGGTCACAGGAGATGCAGCCCAGTGCTGCTGGACCTCACCACCTCAGAAACTGGGGTGCAAGCAGTCTTCTCATTTGCCTCCCCCCGATAGCTCATGCCTGAGCCCTGGCAGTGAGGGAGATGGAGCAGGACACAGACACCCAAGGAACTGCTATGCCCCAGAAGCTGTGGGTGTGAGAGGAAGAGTGTGAACAGTGGTGACCCACAGAACTGGACCCCACAACAGCACACCGAGGACAACTGGGACCAACCATGGGAAACACCACCCCCGCCAGAGGTCTGGCCCCCGTACCCCACAACACACACACCCCACCCGAGTCCCCTCAGCATCATGCTCCCGGGGGAGAACCCCAAAGTCCCCCGGGGAGGAGTGGGACAGGAAGCAAAAGACCCGCCTGGTCATCAGGGCTTGTTTAATAACAAAACTCCAGCTATTGTAGAACAATATTCTCCAGCATCATTGTAATATACAATACGGGGAATGCTCTCAGCAATCTGAGAAGGATATGTCCCGTGCCCGCCGGGCAGCACCCCTTGCCCAGGCTGCGGGTAGACTCCCTTCCTCCACACGTCCTCCACAGCCCTGCCAGGGGATGGGGCCTCAGCTGCCCCGGGGGTCCCGGGATGCAGGGGAGCCGTGGAGCTCAGAGCCGGGGGTGTCCGTGGCAGGTCCCGAGTGGTCTCAGCGGCACAGGATCCGGTCGGCAGCGGGCATGCACGGAGCCTGCGGGAGAGGAGGAGGCAAAGCGACCGGTCAGTGGTGAAGGGGAGTTGGACGAGGAAGGAACAGGGGTAGGAGAACGGAGCGTCCCGGGGAGAGGACAGCGCGGTAGGTACAGTCCGGGCAGCTCAGCCCCGCGGGAGAACGAGTCCGGGCCGATGCTCGGAGGGTTCGCACTCACCTCGGGGGGATCCCCGGCGGCGGCGGGGCGGGGAGGTCCCCGCTGCAGAGCCAGCTGCAGGTCCCAGATGTAGTCGATAACGTGCTGCAGCAGCTCCACCTTGGAGACCCTCCGGTGCCTCGGAAGCGTCGGCACCAGCGCCCGCAGCCGCGAGTAACAGCCCTTCATGTCGTACAGCAACGCGGCTGCCGCCTGCTCCGCCGCTCCCGGGGACATACCCAGGCCCGGCCCGCATCGAGCGGCCTCCCCGGGCCGCACGGCTTTGAGAGCTCCGCCGACACCCGCGGGCAGCGGCGAGGGGGCGACGGCAGCGACTTTCATGGCGGGGAAGGGGAGGGTAAAGGAGCGACAGCAGGACCCTGCGAGCGACCAGTCAAGCCCGCGCTCCGCCGTGCCAATTATAGAGCGCCGTCGGCGGGAGGGGCGGGGCCGGGGAGAGCCGCGGCCAATGGCGATGCAGCAGAGGGGAGGACGGCCCCGCCCACCCCATTCATGCTGCCCCGAAGGGCGGCGCCTTAAAGGNCCCTCCCCGGCGGCTCAGACCGCTAGACGCCAGGGTCGTGACGTCACCCATTCATAAAACCCCGCGTGCTGTCAGCGCGGCGCCTCGCGGGCGGTGCCCATGGCGACGGGGGCGGGGCGGGGCACCTGCATCCCGGCCTGGGGGCACCGAGACCCCCACGGGGACACGAAGGGCGGGAGAAGGGTTGATTCTCCCGCTCCGGGGGTCCTCCCGCTCCGGGGGTCTTCCCGCTCGCACCCCCAGTGCTGGGGGTGAAACCTCCGCGGAACTCCAGGGCGGTGGCTGCCGAAGCGGGGTGGTCTCCAGGCTTGGGTCTCACCCGCGGGGGTCGTGGAGGATTGGGCAGGGGCCAGAGCAGGGCGCTGGGTGCAGCTTACGGGCAGGGGGGTACCATGAGCACTGAGCTACGAGCACGGTGCGGGAGAGGGGGGTCGGAGCGGGTGGAGGTCCCTGCTGGTGCGGCTTCAGCTTCCGTGTGAAGCAGCGTCCCGAGCCCACAGCTGGTCCCAGCGGTTCTGATCTGGGAGGAGATTGGCATTACTGCTCACTGTCCCTGCACCCGGGGCCAAAGCATCGCTGGGCAGCGCTGAGGAGCCCCCATGGCCCACCCCAAAGAGTGGGACACGGTGGGGCAGCGAGCAGGGGCTGTGCAGGATGTGGATGTGCGAGTGTGTGTGTGTACAGACACGGGCACACGGTGTACGGGCACACGGTGTACGGGCACACGCAAACACGCAGGAAGATCCGACACTCAGCCCTGTGGGTGCACACGCGGGCATGCACATATACAGAGGTATGTGTGGATGAACACGCAGGCACACCCACACGCTCTCATGCACCCCATACACCCCACCTTGCACACCAATGCATATGCCAGGGCGCTAGAACAGTCCTTGCTGCGCCCTCACATACTGTGCTCCTGGGCCCAGGCGCACCATCGCATTGGTGGCCATGGCTGGAAGCCACACAGGGTTCTGCCAGGAATGGTGCTTGGGAGTTGGGGCACCCCAACAGAGCAGCTCCAGTGTACCCCCACCCTGCGCAGTGCCCAGCTGCCCCCAATTCCCTCAGGGGACAGGGCTGCCAGTGCAGGCTGCCTGGTGGCAATGGCACTGCTGTGGTGGCACTTGGTGCACAGCCACGGGGACATCTTGAAGCTCTTTTTTTTTTTTTTTTTAAAGAGTGTGTCATGCAGGCTGGCCCCAGGGTGGGTGCAGAGGTCCATGGTGCCCTGTCCCCGTGGGGGGTGTGCTGGGGGCCAGACTCCTCTGTGCCCACGGCTGTACTCAGAGCAGCTGCAGGCATACAGGGAACCGAAGACCTCCCCTCCTCTTCCTCTTCGGAGGGGGAGGGGGGTGGCAGCAATCCTGGACAGCATGGATGGACTTTAACCCTGCCAGCCTGGCTGGGGCGGGGGTGGGGTGAGTGGAGGGGCAGCTGCAACCCTCTGTCCCTCCCTCCGTCCCTCCTCCCTGTGTCCCCCATCCTGGTGTGGTGTCGGTTCCCAGGGTGGGCACGGCTCTGGGGTCACCCCCTCCATTCAGGGGGCTCGGCGGAGGGCCTGGTGCTGCCCGGTTCCCACCGCGGCTCTCAAAGCTGCTAATTAGCCCCCATCTGGCGGTGGCGGCCGGGCCGCGGCGGGGAGGCCGGGGACATTGTGCGCAGGAATGCCTTTCAGGGCCGGGCACCGCCAGCTGCACCGCCAACAATGCCCCTGGGCCGGGACGAGCCGGCCCCCGCGGCCCGGTGGGGGCCGTCNNNGGTGCCGTCCCCGCAGCCCTGACTGCCGGCCACCCCTGGGAACCGGGATGGGCTTTGCATGTTGCTGCCGTGGGTGTCGTGGCACACGTGGCGTGGTCACCCCCCCACCCCCGGGATGTCCCCTTGCTGCAGGATGCCCGGCTCTTGGGCGTGTTGGGGTGCTGCGGTGCAACTAGAGATGGGGTGCTGAAGGAGGGGGCGCCAGTGTGGCACTGGGACACGCTGCCTGGCCACAGCCTGGCGTGGGGGTCCCAACGCGGCCGTGTTGTCCGGCAAGACAGATAGCTTCATTTCCATGTCAATTCTGGGAACGGGGCGTGCGGTGCGGGGACAGCGGCCTCGGCCATATGGCGCTGGCTGGGCTCAGCACCGCCGGGGAGGTTGGGGGGGGGCGGCTGCTTTGCGCAGAGCAGGGGGTGCCCAGCAGCCGAGGACATCAAAGCCCCTGGCCGTCCCCCTGTCCTCCCCCGTCTCCGCCACGATGGGACCACACAGGGCACGGCCACGCCAGGCCAGCGAGGGGCCGCCGGGGGCTGCCTGTGATGCTGGGGACAGGGAATAGGGGGCAGGCAGCACCCCAACCCCCGGCAGCACCTGGCCCCACGGGCACACAGGGCAAGTGGGAGGGAAGGAATCACAGACACCACGGGTCAAGCTGGGCCTCCCGCCCCACCAATGAATGGGACCCCCAAACCCGGGCTGCTCCTGCCCTGGCTGGGAGCTGGGCTCTATCCAGGTCCCCTCATTCCACACCATCTGCAGATCGGCCCTGGGGACACTCAGACCTCTGCCCCTGGAGCCTTCAATCCCCGCTCCATGCAGGCAGGATGGTGCTGAGCCAGGGCACAGCTGGAGAGGGGCTGAGGCCTGAGAAACCCCCTGCACCCTCCCCTCTTGCGTTCTCCCTTCCCGTTCCATGGCTCCATCCGCTGCAGCCCAGACCAGCTGGAGCCAGGCGGCCCTTCCTGGGATTTATTCCAGTTTCCTGCCCCTCCTCGCTGGCCGGCCGGGGCTGGGGCTGCTGCTCTCCACTGCTTCCTCTCCCGGCTTGCGGCCGCCAGCTGGGCGCCACTGCCGGCACCCGCCACCCCACAGGACCCCAAATCTGGCTGCCAGCACCCACCCCCCACCTCAGCCAGGCACTGCAGCACCCATCACCCATCCCTCTCCTGGTCTGCGGCAGCTCCAGTGTCCCCCACTGCCCCAGGTGCGCCCCATGACAATGCCAGCCCCCTGCCTGGCAGTGGCATCCAGGGGACCACCTGGGCACCCCAAGCTCAGCCCATCCTGTCAAGCTTCGATCCCTGGCAGGAGCTTGGCACAAGGGGAGGTGCCAGGGGTCTCCTCCCACCAACTGGCACCTACATCGGTTCCCTGAGGGGTTGTGGGCAGCAAGGCCATCACCCCAACCCCCCTGGCTGCCAGCAGTTGGGAAGGGTGGCTCCATCCCCTGTCCTGGTGGAGCAGAGCTCTGAGGATGAGGTTTCCTGCCAGAGCTGGTGTGTTCATACTTCCGCAGCTCGCCCCAGCCGGAGGGACCCCGTGGCGAGGGGAAGGTGGCCCAGCAGCAGCCCAGACAGAGTGGAGCCGCACAGCAGCCGCAGTGCTGAGAGCGGAGGTGCCGCAGGGCCCAGGTGCAGCAGGCTGGAGAGTCCATGGCCACTGAGGCGCCGGCTCCACTGGCAGCTCCTTGCAGGGGCCTGACACGCTTCCTTCCTCCAGCCCAGCCCTGGCTTATCATCCAGGCAGGGTGAGGGGCGACCCCACTCTCCTCTCTCCAGGGCTTCCTCTCCCCTCAACCCTGGGAAGGCTCCTGGTTCGCTCACCACTGCATGAACAGCTGGCATGTGCATCCCTGAGCTCTGCAGAGCAGCAGGGAGGCGATGCTGAGACTCGGGGTACCACTCACAATCCTCACCCTGCTCCTGCATGCTCAAGGGCTCCAGATGCTGCACAGGGTCAGGCATGAGGCCACCATGACAGGCGTGAGACCATGGTGACGCTGGGCTCCATCACACAATGCCACGGAGGATGCAGGGCCACGCACCCATCCCAGCACAGCCGTGAGCAGGGCCCCAGCTCGGGGCAGGGTGCTGAGCCCCACGGCAGAGCCAGCATCGTTTTCCACTGGAGGCTGGTGAAATCACATCTGGAGTCTAGACTCAGCGACTCCGTGGGTCGGGTCTGGCGGCTGTGCCGTGCCCGGACCCTGCTGCACACTGTTTGCTTAGCTGGAGGTATTTAATTGGAATTAAAGTGGCCCCTCTTGTTTTTGCGGACAGGGCTGTTGGAAAAGGAGCTGTAAGTCATAGAAAACATCTGTAGGAGACTGCAAAGGGTCATTAGATGGCAGAACGCGAGGCGCCACTTTCAGTGCTCGTAGCCGGCGCAGGGAATAATGGTTCAATACGGCTTTTGTGGAGGGGCTGCCAAGCCGGCAAACACTTTCTATTTATTCTGGCAGCAGGCATGGCCAGAGAGATGTAGGATTCTCTGCACACCCACTCTGGTGGGGGGCAGGGAGGACACTGCTGGTGCTGCAGGACACACGGCGACGAGTCCCAGTAAGAGACGAGGCAGCTGCTAGAGCTTCCCCTGCCTCCCCCTGCCCACCGTGGTTATTGGGGGGGTAGGTTAGTGCCTGGCTCCTTGCAAAAGTGGGGGGACAGCCCACGCTGACTTCACCCTACTCTGGGGTTTGCATTCACCCCTGTTCCCTGGCTGTGGGAGCTCAGATCCAGCTTGCCAACCCCCACTGTGTTTCCACACACCCCAATCCTCACCCACCCACCCCACTCAAGAGCCAGACCCCGGCTCAAACCCACCTGGGCACAGGCCAGGGGCCCTAAGCCTGGGTGTTGTAGAGTGTGGAGGGAGGGGGGGAGCAGGCAGAAGCTGGCTGGGGGAAGGCCGAGCACCAGAGGAGCAGGAGGGGGAAGGGGATGGTCACTTGGAAACAGCCAGACAACGGCCACAGGCCCCACAGAGAGAACAAGGCTGCTGGTGAGCCGTGATGCTGATCCCAATGCTGGCTTGGCAGCTGAGCAGGGGGCTCCAACTGGGATCTTGGATATGCCTTGGAGCCAAGGCAAGGGCTGCTGGCACAGCCCTGGCATGGCCACACCAGCACTCTTTCCTTTGACATGGTTTAATATGAGAGAAAGCAAATGCACAATACAAAATTTAAAAACCTGCCTGTGGTTTGTCCCCGCCTGCCTTGTACCCCCGTAGGGGATAAACAGACAGAGGGGGGTGATGGTGCGGCCCCAGGGGGCCGGTAGGGGGATGGCTATGCGGCATACATCGATAGCCCACCTGGGTGGCTGCTCCGACACACACAACACGATGCTCTTGCACAATTGGTTCGTCATCTGTCACTTGCGGAGGGTCTGGAAGGGCCCCAGCCCGGCGGCGCCAGGCACAGCCCACGGGCAAGGTCACTTCTCCTTCTTGGCGGCTTCTGTCGTCTCTTCTTTGGAGGCCCCCGGCACCTCCTTGGGGGTAGAGCTCTCCTCGTAGCTGGGGACGAGAAGGACAAGAGGGAGGAGCCAGTGGTGCCAGTCAGGGACAGCCGAGCCTGGGCCAATGGCTTGTGGTCTGCCAAGGAGGGGGTGGGCTCCAGCCATCAGCATCCCATGTGTAGGAAACCCAAGGGGGCAGAGCCCAGGTGGGGAGACCAGCACCGTGACACCCTCCAGTCCCCTCCAGTGATGGGGTGCACACAGGCAGGGGCCAGGGTTTCCTCCAGCCAAGCCCTCAGGCCAGCTCTGTGCTCAGGGGTCTGTCCTTGCTCCCGAGAGTGCCATCCTGGATAACACCACGCTTCCCCCCACTGCCACACGAGGGGCCAAGCGCTGGTGCCTGTGGGACTGGTTAGTGGTGGTGGGGAGCCACAGCAAGACCAACAGCAGCTCTTCTGGCTGCACACCCCCCAGAACCATTCCTGGGGCGCTGGGAAAGGAACCCAGGAGTGCTGCCTTCCAGCAGGAAGCACAAGGGCAAAGATGTCAAATTCTCTCCCTGCTTCACAGCCTCCTCTCAAAGACAGGCAGAGAAGCTGTCCCGCAGCAGCAAGGTGACAGCTACTACCCTGTCCAGGGAAAAGGGAGAGCTGGGACCAGCCCCTACCTGGCCAGAGCGACAGAGAAAGGGCACCGCGTGCGATTGCTACATGGCACTAGGGCTTTGCTGCCGGCGTCGGCGGGGACAGGACAGTTTCTGCTGCATGGAATCAGCAAGGCTGGCCGGCGAGCCGGACACCGTGGGGAAGTGGGTAAGTCTTGGTGTGTGTGGCAAGATTTCAGCAGAGGATTCATAGCTGCAGGAGAGAGAGGAAGCAGGACAGGGAAAAGACGAGGACAGAAAAAAAGGGAGAGAGAGACAGAGAAAAAGCAGAAGAGTTTTGACGTGAGACTGCTGTGAACCCACCACCCTGCGCAGGCAGCCTGCTGTCCCCTGTGGCTGCCGGCATCAGCTCAGGCTGGTGTGGTCCTGGGGCCACGCTGGCAGGCTCCTGCCTGCAACTCCCCATGCCTGCAGGCCCCAGGACAGGGCTGCAGCACAGAAGAGCAAGGGCTGAGACCTGGGGAGTAGGCAGCTCCTGCCAGCACGGGTAGAGCCAGGCAGCTGGAGCCCATGGGAGAACAAGCCTGGGCACTGGGAACGCAGCAGCGGAGCAGCCCGGGTGCTGTGCAGGCAGCAGACTGACACAGCGGGTCCTTTCTGCCACCCGAGGACAGCACATCTGCAGCACTTGTGAGTGGCAGAACGGGCTTCCCACTGCTGACAGCTGAGAGAGGTAGAGGGAAGGTCACTGTCTGCCCAGGGAGGCTCGGCAAGGCTGGGAGCTGTCAGACCTCAGCTCCATCTCACCCCTTCCCTGGGCCTGGAGCACAGATCTGCCTGCTCCCACACTCCCCACAGCACTGCCCGTATTCATCAGACCCTCGCTGCCTCCTCCCAGGGCAGCTGACCAACCCTGTGAGGTGCAGTGAGCTGGCAGTTCACTGTGTGCAGGCAGCAGGATGGCAGAGACCACAGGAAAGCTGCCAGCTCCGGGCTGCCATCAGTGCTGGGAGGAGCTGGGTGCACCAGGGGAACTGCACCTGGTGGGATTCCTGCGGTGGGAGCCACTGCCCTCCAGGCACGAGCCCATCTCACCCTACTTCCTCTGCCTGCAACTGGAGCGACTTGGATGCCCCAAGGCCATCAAGACTGCAAACCCCCAGCCACCCTCACCTGCCCTGGCAGTGCTGAACAGCTAACAGCGGGCAGCACTTGACTGCTGGCGCAGTTTGTGCTAACGCTCTGCAGGGCATCAGCCCCCACCGTGTCCAGCTGCCAGGCTCTGTGAGTGCTTTGCTGCTGGGTTGGCCAGACTTGCACCTCATCTCTCCCCGGTTTCCTGGTGCGGGAGGTGTTGCTGCTGTCAGCTGGTGAGTCACAGCACTGGGGAGAGCGGCTGCAGGATCCCAGGTGCACAGGAAGGACGATCCCAGGACACTCAGTGCCTGCAGCAGCGATCGTCAGAAGCAAACATCAAAGGACAGGCAGGTGCGGCAGGGCTGGGGAGCTGGCCCAGCTGACAGCCCGGTGGGAACGCACATACCTACATCTCCCAGGGGAGGGGAAGGAGGTGAGGGCAGCACCTCCCTGCTGCGCCCCAGCAGGGTGCTGGTTTCTCTCTGAGCAGGCTGGGGGTTCAGGCAGCCCCCAGCCCAGGCAGAGGCAGGCCTGGAACAGGGAGGCTGGGGGGTGCACAGTCATGTTGGGGATGGATGTTCACTTCCCTCCTTTCCTTCAGCCATCCTCAGACAAGCAACAGCACTGTGCCACTACTGGGCCACAAGCACAGCGGAGAAACAGCTCCTGGTTGGGCCAGGCCACGCTCCATGGGCCTTGGAGAGGACAGTCCAGGAAGGAGACTGAAGCTGCCTGCTGACAGCAAACCAGCCTGGAGCACGGCAGGCTGAGATGGGCCTGAGCACAGCAGCACAGATCCCTTTCTCCACAACCACTGTTCCCAGGGCAGGGGAGATGACTGCAAACCAGGATCCTTCACTGAGGGAGGAGGCTGCGATGTGCTACAACCAGCCCTGGCTGCTCTTGCAGCCAGATCCGGCTCTGTTCTCCCCCACCCACAGGCCCTGGGACACAATGACCATGTATCTCAGCACCAGGTGTGCGGTCCCACCCTCCCCTGCCTGCCAGCACATGGGAAGAGTTTGTCACCGAGGTGTAAAGCAATACCAGATGCTGCCTGCCTGTTGGTACAGCACCAAAGCTCCCACCCGGGTATGGGGAGGTGGCTGGAGCCAGGGCCGGCATGTACAAACACAGACTTGCCCCCTCCACCCATGCACGTGCACTCACACACCCAGAGCGTGCCCAGATGAACCCGGCTCTCCAGCTGTGCCCAGGTATGGGAACATCTGCACGCTTCATGCGCTCCAGCGCCACGGGCGAAACAGCTCCGTCCCCAGCTGACACTCACCTGAACATTTCAGTTACTTCTCCCTTTGCCAAGGCCACAAGAAGTGGGAATCCGATGCATGCAGGGACCAGGTACAGGAGAGCAGGCTGTTGGGATGAAACCAACTGTCAAACCAAAGCACACATCAACCCCCAGGAGGGGCACGAGGCGAGCTGGCTCTGTCCCCTCTGCACCCACGATGTCCGTCACAGTGCTGCACAGAGGATTCACCCTCCAGAAAGTGGCTTCAAGAGCCAAGTTACACCTGCAGCCACACAAAACCCCTTCCATGAGGTCCCAGCAGGCCATGAACACACTGAGGGTCCCTGGACAGACCAGCACCCATGGTGTGCGTGCTCCTCGGCAGCAGCGTTGTGGCAAAAAGCCATAAAACAACAGGGCAACATGGCCTGAGGTGAGGGTATTGGGAACACAGCTGCCTGATCCAACCTTGCTCCAAAAAGGACTCAGATCCAGCCAGGCAAATAAGCTTTGGGCAGGGAAAGGTACAGGCAGGCACTGGAAAAGCAAAGCCAAGAGAAGGAATGCATCCACTTTTTCCTGGCACGATGCAGGAGCCTCGTGGCCAGGCTGGCGTGTCCTGCTTGGGACACGTGTCTGCGGGAGGCAGCACGGCACAGCACAGCTCACCTGGGCGTGCTTGAAGATGTGCATGATGAATATGGTCAGGCCCAGCCCGAAGATGTAGGCCACAAAGCTGGTGTAGAAATACGTATGCGTGTTCTTCTTCAAGCTGTAGGGAAAGGGAGCAGAGCCCAGTGACCTCAGGTCTGGGGAGCCGGTGACCAAACAGAGCTAGCCCAGCATTTGTAGATGTCTCCCACAGCATTGGGAGCTGTGCTTTTGGGCTGGCATGGACACTGCCCCCAGCACAGCTCCCAGTCCTGTGGAAGCAGCACAGGACTGGATGGGGTGACACCCAGGTGAGGGTCTGGGGAAGGGGATTCGTGATCCTGCTGCTGGATGGCTACTGGGATGGAAGAATTGGTGCTGGGACCCAGGGAGTGGGTTCCCACCTTCTCAGGGGAGTCCTTGGCACCCCACTTTCAGTACATGCTGCTTTATCACAGGGCAGGCTGTGGGAACTGGGATTCCCAGCAGGTGCAGGCAAGATGTGGGTGGAAACACCTGGAAGAGCTGGCACAGACCAGAGGGTCTGTGCAACACCAGTAGGGCCACACCACCACAGTCGCACGAAGCAGCCCGTTCCCAGCAGCTCTCCAGCCAGAGACTTTCGATGTGGGGCAAGAGCTGAAAGGTACACCTCGGTGCTGGATGCAGCTTTGCTGTGTAAGAAGGAGCTACTTCCTCCAAACCCAGAGGCAGGCAGCACTGCCAGGCACCAATTTGCATCCATGCAATCACTTCCCGGAGCCAGCGCCCCTGGCTCTTCCCCCTCCACAGGCTGTTCCTCCCCACTGCCGTGCAGAGCTGCCCACTCCTCAGTGCCAGGAAGGCAGCGAGGCTCTGCAAGACCTTTAGGAGCTGCCTGTCCTGCTGTGTGTAGAGCAACACCCATGAACTCAAACAACTCACCCCCACCACTCAGGATTTACTCCCAAAGCCCACCCTGCTCATGTCTACTCTTCCAAGAGCTTCCCTTTGCACCCTTCCTGTCCCAGGTGCTCTCCCCAGGTCCCCACACCAAGCCCCAGAGGGGAACACACAACTGCACTCCCAGTTTTCCCTTCCCCTTTTTCCTCTTCAAAAGCAGCTCAAATATGCTGCAGGATTCAGCCTGCTGGAGCCCCTTCCCCACCGCCCACTCACCTGATGTCAAACCGCAGCAGCAAGGCAATGAAGATCCCTGCGGGGAGAAGGGGACAGTGAGGGGATGGATGGATGGATGGATGGATGGATGGATGGATGGATGGATGGATGGATGGATGGATGGATGGATGTCTCAAGAGAAGGCTGAGGGAGACGGAACAGGAACCGCAGCGGTTTCGGGTGCTGTGCCTGGGCTGACAGTGCCCTCTCGTGGCACAAGGCACTTGGACAGCACTGGGACCTAGTGGAAGATCCACCCCCCAGCCCATGCAGCCCCCCTCAGCAGGAGGTTCGAAGGGTTTCGGCACGGCCAAAGGCAGAGAGAGGCACCCGCCCTCCTCCCCGCTGCCTGTTGGGACAAGCAATCCCAGTAACGTTCCCCCCTCTTCTGCCCTTACCTGGAATGACAATGTCTCCCAGTCCCAGCATGGCAAAGTTGTCGGCATCCAGCCCCTTCTCCAGCAGGTCCTGAGGGAAAACCACTACGAGGAGTAAAGAGGAACAGTGAGGGGGTGAACATCTGTGCTGAGCATCACTCAGCACCACAGTGCCTCCAAAAAGGGAGATGGATAGGCCAATGGCCCTGGAATGGAAGGGTTCAGATCCAGCCCGCAGGACCCAAGTCACCACATGCTCCCTAACAGCTGAAATTCATCCTCAGCCTGATTTTTATCGGGGTTTTAGTTTTTTTTAGGATTTACTTTTTTAAATGAGTAGGTGACATTGCCTGTTCTGGGGGTGCAGACCAACCCAGGCACCTCAGGCTCTGCAAACTATTCCCCTCCAGACATCCATCCAGGCTCCCTGCAGGTCGGTTGCACCATGCAGCACCGTAAGGACTCTCTAGCAGGAAGCCTTCCTGCACACATCCCACCTTCTGAGCCACCTCCAGAAGGCAGAGGTTGCACAGGACAGTGACTGCAGCAGAACAGCCCCTCCTCCAGCACACAGGGAACTTCTACTTACGTTTTATTGGAGCCTCAAATGATTTGGCAACTGTCACCATCACATTGGTGCCAAAGACCTAGGGACAAACAGAGGAGTCTGGGGTGACCACAGCTGCACAGGGACACGCACATGCTCAGCTACAGCCTCACTTCAGGGCCTGGAGCAGACTCAGTGGCAGAAAATAGCCAAAGAGATGCCAAACTGGGGGAAGAAGAGTCCAGCAAGTGAGCCCAGCGTGCCCAGGAGAGAAGGCACAGGAGGAAGAAAGAGCATGTTGCAGCTGTCCTGCTTTCAGAGCAGTGCTGGGGAGCCTGCTCACATCAGAGCCAAGGTGCTGCTCACCTCCCAGCCTTCCCCTGCATCTGTCCCTGCAGGTTGGTTCAGCTCTGATGAGTCAGCTCAGAGGTCAGTCAGCCTGACCACCAGGATGTTTTAAAGGGCAGGAGCTCCCAGCAGAGTCCCAGGCTGCTGCCCATGAGGTTCCAACAGGGACCAGAGCAATTGGCAGATACAGGAAGTATTTTGCTCTGATGTCATTTATTTGTCCTGCACTATCAACTTTAAATACTGGCACCATTCCTAACATGGACTTTATAAACATGTAGGTCAACCGCTCTTATTTCTGTTCCTTTTCATCTCCAAACCTCCAGTCTCAGCTACAGCAGCTGCAGGCACACAAACCCGGTGCTGGGTAGCTCCAGGCAAAAAGCACCCTACTGCTCGGGATCAAAGAGAAAACTTCAAGCAAGCATCGGGCATCAGACTGACTCCCCTAAGGTGCAGCAAGCTCTGGGCATTGCCAGGGAGTGCCAGGATTCCACACTGGAGTCAGGGAAAAACATCACATGCAAATTCACCCCAAGACTATGCAGGGTGCAGTATCATCAATCCACTAAGCAGTCTCCTTACTCTTTGAAACCTTCCATGGATCATACTGTGATTAAATCCATACTAAGACGCCAGTGACTGGACCCTGCAGAGGGACACAGTAAATGGGTCACCATATTGGAACCCTTCTGTGAGGCTCTGGCAACATACTGACCTGCCAGGAAAGCCAAGGCAAGAGACAACCTGACAAGCACTGAGCAGTGAGGATTGCACTCTCCCTGTCTCCAAAGCACTGGGAAAACCAGGCAGGGTGCAAGGCACCGGGTGTGCTAAGCCAGAAAGCTGAATCCTCTGCAGCTGAGAGCAGCACACAGGGTAAGCAACCCCAGAGCTGAGACTGCTGACAAGCCCATAAAACAGGGGCAGCACTGGCCAAGTACAAAATAACACACAGTAGCCAGGCTTAAATAGGGAAGGATTACTCGGGCAGCTGCAGAGCTGCTGCTGGACAGACCTCAAGGTATACAAGGCTCTCAGACATTTGGAAACTAAGTAATTCAGAGGGTGGAGGCAGCAGGAAGGACTGTGGGATATGGAGAAGTGGGTATCCAGGCTCACTGCAGACAGATAAGGAGCACCTCAAAGCGAAGGTGTCAGCATGCTGTGCTGGCTGAAGGCAAGAGACTGGAGGCAGTCTGGTATGTGGTCCTCTGTGTGGCACAAGAGGACACTAAGTGAGATGACCGAGCACAGACACAGCCCATACAAGCAGGATCAGCAGACTCCAGAGCAGCCTCATCCTCCAGCCCACCCAGCAGCTCTGTCAGGCACTGGGAAGCCCTTACTGAGGAATACAGGTCACCAGAACTGGATATGCCACACACCCCCCAAGTGCCCTGATGAGACCTCTACCAGCTCCCCAAACCAGAGATTAAAAGAAAATGCATTTGCTGAGCCACATTCTTCCACTGTTTCATTCTGCCATCATCCCCATCACACCCCAGCAGGCTGAGAAAGTGGAAATCCTGACTGCAAACACACGTCCAGCCAGCGTGCGGCCTCCACAGAGGCGTAACACCACGCACATGCCTTCCACCAACGGCGGCACCTCGCATCCGCCCCAGGAAACGCTCCCGTTTACCCAGAAGACGTCGTAGATGAAGAGGCCCCCGAGCAAGATGCAGCCAGTGCTGACGTTGTTCAAGTGCAGCAGCTCCACCCCGTTGAGGGAGAACGCCAGCCCGAAGAGATTGTTGGCAATCCAGTGCTGAGAACAACAGGGAAAGGAGATTTAGGTCCCATCATCTCAGCTGGTGTGGAACAGGGACTGGGTCTGATCCAGCCTGGTCCTGCAACAGGGCTGTGGCTCACTTACCTTTCTCAGAAGGTACCAGACCCCCACAATACTGCTCAAGGCCAAGCACACGAGATCCTTGGTGTCAAACTCGTAATTCACTATTTCTGAAATAAAAACAAACCCAAAACCCAAATAAATCCAACAGAGAAGTCAAATTTTGAGCAGCACAGGCAGCTCCCCTGCCCGTGCAGGGCAGAGATGAGCAACTCTGCAGCTGAGGAGCAACGCAGACGGCAGCACTCGCATCCCAAACGAGGGGAAGGCACCCACAGAAATGCCCACAGTGAACATGCACAAACTGCACACGAGTGAGCAGCTGGTCCTGGCAAGCCCAGACCTTCTCCTTCAGCCAGACACTGCCAAACAGACAGCATCTGCGATCCTTCTGTCAATAAGGAAATTGGATTCAGGCACTAAGGCAGGGAGAGGAAGATTTTCTCCCTCTTCCTGCACTAGTTAACTCCTGGTGGTATCACTAGAAGTAGTATTCCCTTACCAGTAAAGCTACTGGGCAGGATACTTATCAAAGCATCTTTGCAAAGATGTGCAAAGTGCAAAGATTTGAATCAGATCGGTTAAGGCAGCACAAAAAAAAGTCAGCACTCCCTGAGGAGCTTAAATAAAGGCAGTGTGTGGAACAACACCACCACAGCTCCCTTCTCATAGCACTCTGAGATCTGTTTGTGGGGTTTCTCTGCAGCACAGAGGGAGAGAACTAGCCAGTTCATAAGACAGGTGCATGCAGCAGCCGCAGCTCTGCAGGGACACGCAGCGCTGACACTGACTGCAGACGCACAGCAGGGAGCAAGAGGTCAGTCTTGGAGAAGGTTGTTCCAGTGGGCTTGAAAGTCAAACCACCAAGTGAGCAAGAAACAAATCAGTGAAGGCAGAAAATTTCTGGCCCCCAGAGAGACCAGTGAGCCAACATACCCTCCTTGCTCTCCCCGGAGCCCTGGGTGAAGAGGAGCTGGTACTGTTTGTTGGGGAAATTTGCAGGGAAGAATCTGTTCATCATGGGGCTGAAACGAGAGGTGAAGGGAACCATAGTTTGGTGGAAATCCTGCAGGATGAGCTGTCCTGCAGCATGATCCTCTGTGCAACAGCAGCACAGCAGAGATGTTGGCCCACACCCCTCCCAAGATGGGAAAACCCCAGGTTTTGCCACATTAGGGACTCGCAGGAGCCCCATCTTCAATCACCAAGCCGCAGACATGGGACCTCATCCTCCCGAAGTCTGATCTGTCCAGATGTGACAGCACCCCAAACTGCTCAAGAGCAAGAGGCACAGAGCATCACCTGCAAGAAGGGAGGACCCACCCCAGAGCCCAGCATGAGCCCTGTGACCCCCAGCAGCCCCCTGGGCACCCAGAACCAGCTGGGCCACCACTAAACGTCTCTCCTTCAGAGCTGGAGGAGGAAACAAAGCCCTCGCCCCAGCACCAGTGGAGGGAAAGCATCTGGTCCCAAATGCCCTACAGTTCAGGAAACAGGAAACCAGCTTTACTTTTTCAGTTACTGAAACAGCCTGAGCTTTCAACACCTCACACCAAGCAAAAGGATGGGGAAGTTATCGCGAGGTCCAGCTGCCTGTTTCAGCCATCTCGATATGAGAAGCACAGGTGCTGGGGAGCTCTCCCCTCCACAGTACAGTGAGGACTGTGCCACAACAGCTCCTCAGAGGGAGCTGACTTTGTCCCATGACAGTAATGACTTGGACCTCCAATTCTCCAAGCTTTACAGGGTACCAGATTACCAGGCAATTACAAAGTCTCAGAGGTTCTGACCTCTGCGACTTTGTTTCCCCAAGGAAGGGTTCACAGCATGCTGTGGATCCTTCACACCAGCAAGAGACAACACCCCAAGAGCTGGGACTTAGCTGTGCTGCAAGGCAGTGGTGCTCCAGAAACCCCTTAATAAACTCAACACCCTCAACTGCCATCACAGAACAGGCAGCCCTGGACACCCCTGCCCTGGTCACACCCTTCCCTCTGCTGTACCTGATGGTGTGGGACAGGGCCAGGATGCCCAGCACGAAGAAATACATGGAAAGCAGGAGATTGATGTACTCTTGAGAGAATATCTGCAAGACAAATACAGAGAGGGGTTAGCTACTGCTGTGTCCTCCCCCCTGACAGCACTCCACATTTCTATTGGCAACTGCTGTGTCAGTGCTCCAGGGAGACAAGAAGAATAGCTGGAATAACCCAAATTCTTGCACCACTGATGGGAAGGATGTGGGAAATAGTCACGTGCTCACAGAACAAGCACAATGGGCCTGCAAGTTGTCACACAGCTACAAGCTGCTCAGGTTAAATAACTCCTGTGCTGCTGCAGAAAGGGCAGAACTTCACCTGTGCATCAGGCCGGAGCAGGGAGCAAGGCACCGTGCTGCTCCTGGGGGCTGCCCTGGCAGAGTGGAGCAGCAGCATCCCCACCCTGCAACTGCAGCAGGCCAAGTGTATCCTGCCCTAATTAACCAGGGTATTATTAGAACTCCTACCCTCCACCACATGCTGCCTTACTGCCAAATCACACCCTGAGAGCCCAACGTGGGGTGGACCCTGGAGTCCTCTGTGCTGTCCTGGAAGGGGGATGCTGGAGTACAAGAGCTCACAGCCAGTTGCAGATAATAAAAGGAAGAGCCACTGATCACACCATGACTTCCACACAGCCACACTGTGCACTCAGGACTTCTCTGCCTGGCATTTCCATCCCAGCCAGGAGCAAAAGGCAAAAAAGTCACCTGCAGAGGTGAGGAGTACCCAAATAAGGGTCACAGGGAAGGGATGGGTTGCAGGGGGTGCTTTCAGTAGCCAGAGGGGCCTGGTGGCAGGGTGTGGTGAGGCTCAGCAGATGCTCAGCTCCCCCAAGAGCACACAAGCCAAACTTCATCCCTGGGTCGTTGCTGGGGAGGCCTGATCCTGTCTGCTGCTGTGGAGCTGCCCTCTCAGCCCATGCAGCCACTCAACCCGGGACAGGAGCCCACAGAGTTAGTCAGCTGTTGTGCTGTAACCGCGCTCGGCAGAGAAGGGACTGCACACTGCAAGATTACCAACTCTGCACCTGAAAGCTCACTTCCTGGCCAGCCAGCAGCATGCTGCTGCCTTGCAGGCAGTCCAGACAGCGGAGATGGAAGCTGTTGTGCCACAAGGACTGCTCTGTGCTGGCAGCCCCACGGCTCGCCAGGCCCCACCAGGAGCTCAGCCGCTTGCTAGACGTGCGTGAGTAGCCAAAGGGGTTTTAAGTCAAGACATCATCCCCTTACAGCTAGAGGCACCAACTGTTGGGATTCCCTCAAGAATGGCCATCTAGCTCTGCTGGAGTTGTACATGTAGAAGATTTCACCTGGACACACAACGGCTGTGATTCCCCAGGCCTATGGCTGAAGTACAGCATGGAGCACAACACACAGCAGCATCTGCAACTCAGCTGTCCCCAGCATCCTCTTGTGCAACATCAGGTCAGCCCACAGAGGCAGGTGGAGCTCAGGGGAAAACTTGCCCCTTGGCAGGTCTCCAGAACCAATATGTGCACAAACAGGCTCTGATTGTCTCTGTGACAAAACTGTGACAATTCAGTCAAGAAGCAACATCCTCCTGCGTAGGGACACTGAAGTCCTCGGGCTGTGCAGCCTCACACACTTTCTGTCTCAACTCTACGGGCACCCAACTACAGGAAGCTAAAATTCAAGTCAGTCCCACTTTGGGAGCTCCTGACAGAGTGGCAGGTCCCAGCATCCAGTGTCATTCACTTACTTTAAAGAAGAGGTAGAGCCCCAGAAGGGTGCAACTGGCAACAATGGGAAAACGAGCAGCATCTCGGCTGGTAATGGTCTCCGGCATCTCCGAGGAGTTCTGGGAAGGAGAGGACAGGAGTGGATCAGTCCCTGTTCTGGCTTTATACTTGAGCAGGAGATGACCAGAGAGTGAGTGGGGGTCTGCAGTGGCTTTGAGAGGAGCAGGGCACCTGCCACCCACCCCCTTCATTCCCAGAGGTGGGGCTGCACAGGCAGAGCCTGAGATGGAAAAAGCACACATTGCACTCATCTCTCCAAGGGCTGCCACAATTTATGTTTTTTTTCCCTCTTGGAAAAAAAGGAAAAACCTAACCCTGCAGCAGCATTACTCCTTCCTCCCTGTACCCAGAGGGGAGCTGGGCTCCACTGCTGCTCACGCTCACCCAGCCCCATCAGCCTCCCCATCTGTGCGCGCCATATGTCGATCACTCCCTGAATGACGCTTCTTTCCAGTCACCTTTCCATTCCAAACCCTGCTCTCGGGATGCTCCTTGTAATCAAAAGCCCCAGATTTATGAATCCCTTTCACTTTCTGAGACATTCTTCATACCAGCTAAACCTGCCCTCTTTTCAAAGTTTCCCACGAGAGACCAGTTTCCTGAGGAGAGGCAGAAGGCTGCCTGCACCCCTGCCTGCTCCCCTGCCCAGCTGGCTGCTGCTCGGAGACCTAATCTCACACAGGCAAACACCTACAGCCAGCACAGGCAGAGTACATGCTGGTGGAAGCCCTTATACAAAGCAGTCCTGCAAAGGAACGACAGCTTATCCTGGCTCCAGCTGCTGCCACATGGCACTCAGCTGCACAGAACCAAGTGCCCAAAGAGCCACTGGCTCCTTGCAGTGTAAGCACAAAAGCACACCCAGAACCACAGCCAGGTTCCGCTTGCAGACCCTCACAGAAGTCGGTGAAACCCCTGAGTAGAGGGGCTTTAAGAGATGGTAATAAATCTGACTGTGCAGGACAGTCCCATCTCCTGAGTTCCAGGAGTGTCAAAGTGCCAGCTGCCACCGAGGCCAGGCAGGAGATGCTGAAAGCGGCACGATGGGCTGCAGGAACACAGGGTGTGCATGGCAGCACCCCGGGGACCAACCCCGGCATAGCGGGGTAAGGGAGCGGAACCACACACGGCTCCCCACAGCGCAGCACCGCTTGTAGGGGTACGGGAGGGGGCGGTCAGGGGCTTTGCGGCACTTCAATTTATCCGGACAGCGAGGACGGCACTGGAGGAGACCCTGGGGAATTATTCTAATGTCCAACCTCAGATCTCTCCCCGCCTCCGCCGGGACGCGGTCTCTGCCCTTCCAGCACTGGGGTGAGGGGTGGGGGGGCACGCAGGTGCCGGACGGGACACCCGGGGAGGACGGAATGGGAGACATCCCGAGGCCCAAAGGCTCTCCCGAGAGGGGTGTGCGGCCGCTGCCGGGTGCCGGGGAAGGAGGTGGGCGGCCTCCCCGTCCCGTCGGGGTACGAGCGGGCTGCCCCGGGGGTACCTTGCTCTTGGCGCAGCTGACGGAGCGCAGCGCCCCGAAGAAGATGGGCAGGAGCGCCATGAGGACAAGGCTGCCGTAGGCCAGAGCCATGCCCTCAGGGGTGGCAGGCGGCCGGGCCGCCGCTGAGGATCCGGCCCCGGTCCCGGCGCCGGCGGCGCTGCCGTTGTGCGCCGCGGCCTCCTCCTCCATAGCGGCTGAACCCACCGCCGTCCGACTTCCGGCCCGCGCGCGCCGGGGGGACACGTCTTCTTACCGGCCGGAAGTGCGTCACGCGTTCGCCGCGCGCCGCCGTTAAACACGCCCCCTCCTCCTCCCCGATAACGCGTTGCTGGGAGACCGGCGTGAGCGCGGCGGCTGGGACCGATCCTGACCCGGCCCCGGGGGTCTCCTGCGCCTCCCCCTTCCTGCCCCGAACCGGCCGTGGGCTCGGCCACTCGGCCCGGGCGCGGCGATGGCGGAAGGCGCCGGAGGGGGGTCCAGGGGGCCTGCCCGTGCCTTGGGGAGGGATGGGTCCGGAGCCGATGCCCCCGGAACGGAGTGGGGCCGGCCGCGCCGCTGATGGGCTGCCCGTTGTCCGCAGCGCCGCCGCCGCAGCCCGGGATTCTCCCGGTTCACGGTTGTTTATCCCGTGTCCATTAAAGTCTGTCCTGCCGGCAAGGGGGAGCGCGGTGGCTCTGCCTGCAGCTGGGCAGTGGGGTTTGAAGGCGGGCCCGCCTCTCCCTGCCCGGACCATAGGGTGCCAGGTGCAGCTGAGAGAACCGGCCCTGTTTTAACATCTCCACTGATAACCTGGGTGAGGGGATCGAGGGCACCCTCACTAAGTCTGTGACCAACACCGCATTGTGTGGGAGTGTGGATCTGCTGAAGGCAGGAAGGCTCTGCACAGGGAGCTGGCCAGGCTGGAGCCATGGGCAGAGGCCAACCGGGTCCTGCACTTGGGTCACAGTAACCTCCGACAGCGCTACAGGCTGGGGGCAGAGTGGCTGGAGAGGTCCCTGGAGGAGAAGGACCTGGTGGGGTTGGTTGGAGACCAGCTGAACTGGAGCTGGCAGTGTGCCCAGGTGGCCAAGGCCAAC
>VXBZ01009573.1:4762-19766 GCA_013399135.1 Heliornis fulica | reverse complement strand
ATAGGAAATGGTTACAAACTGCCCCAGGGGAGATTGAGGTTGGACATTAGAATAATTTCTTTACTGAAAGAGTTGTCAGGCATTGGAACAGGCTGCTCAGGGCAATGGTGGAGTCACCATCCCTGGAGGGATTGAAAAGGCGGCTAGATGAGGGGCTGAAGGACATGGTCTAGAGGTGGACTAGGCAGGGTTGGACTTGATGATCTCAAAGGTCTCTTCCAACCTAAATGATTCTATGACTCTATGAGAGGGTAGGGGGATCCATGAGGGCAGGGGGCCTGGCTTCCTACAGCCTCTAGTTATGAGGGTGGGTGAAGTTAGAAGGTTTTGGCTTCAGCCACCCTCAGCCCAAGTCAGTGGGGTCAGGAGTTCTTGGGCTTTCCCTTCATCCAGCCTGGGCTTTTCCTACCCTTTGCCCTTTCCCAAGGACCCTTTCCCTGTACCACCAGGTCTGCCCCACTGCTCCCAGCCCACCCATGGCCACACTCAATAAACCCCTGTCCGAAAAACTGCCTCAGAAACAGCAGCAAACCCTTCCTGCTGCAGGGCCAGGGCTCTGATGGAAAATTGGCTGAAATGTGAGTTTTCCTCATCAATATTCCCTCCCCTCCTGAGCCACTTGGCAGCCTGGCAGTACCACCGAGCCTTCTCCTCCTGCACATCCCTCTCAATCACCGGGGCAAAGTGTCTGCTCAGAAGCAAACACACCAGCAAAGACTAAAAATTGAGTAAAGTCAAACAGTGCCGCTCCCAGTTTAGATCCAAGACACGGGCAGGGGAAGAGAGTGCACGCATCAGGGAATAAAAAGCAAGTCTTACTTTTTTTTAATATGTTTTTCTCCTTTTTTTTTTTTTTTTTTGAAGAGAAATCTATTTCAGGACCAGGGGTGATTCATAGTTTTGTGTTTCAGGCAGAGGGCAGATGGAAAGGCCTCCCGGGAGGACCGATGTGCCTCTCTGCAGGGCTGGCCTCCTGCCCGGGATGCTGTCCTCTCCCTGCCACCAGTTCTCCCACAAAGGAGAAGGACGAGGATCAAGGGCGGCAGCAGGCAGCCCCACAGGCAGCATGCCCGCTCACTGCCTGCTGCTTCCCAGCCTGCTGCCTGCCACAGCCCAGCACAGCTACTGACACCCTTATTGATCCACTCACACAGCCTCTTACAGAGCCTTTTGGGTGCCCACCCACACCCTAAACCCCAGCTTGGCCTGGGAACCCTTGACAAAGGGTGACACTTCCCCTCCGTGCCTCACCCCTGCTGCTCAGCACCCTGTGCCACAGTCCTGCAGTGCTCCAGCCTTGAGATGTGACACCCCTAAAGCCCCCTCGGTTGGGAGCTGCACAATCTCTGTCCAGGAATCCTCCAAAGCTTCTCCTTTGGGTTTGGTTTCTACTCAAGGAGCAAGATCACCAGGTCCACCCGCTTTTCCCCTAGTGTCCTGAGGAAGCAGGAGGGCAGATGGGAGCAGAGGGGTCCCAGGCATTGTCAGAGGAGGGCAAGGACTCCAGGCATCTGATTCAGCTCTTCTTACTCCAAATCCAGGTGAACCAGGGTGGGAGCACTGTCCTGAGCTCGGGAGAGCCCAAAGGGAAGGCTGGTGGAAGCAGGGGGGCGAGTTGCATTTTGGTGGTATGGTACATCCAGACTGAGGAAACTGAGGGAAAAATAGTTGTGTGTCTGCAGCTGGGCTGGTGTGTGCGGGGAGGCCCAGGGAACGTGTGGGGCTGGTGTCCCAGTGCGGCTGTGTGCCAGCCAGGAGCCAGCAGGCTCCCTTTCCCCATCCCATGAAGGCAGTGAGTGGAGTGGCACGTGCTGGGATGATGGTACCAGGGGGTGGCATGGGTGAAGATGTCACCAAGGAGCAGGTGGGACTGGGGACCAACAGCCATACAGGCATGGAGGGCATTGGGATGGCCCTGAGAGCACTTGCTGGAGGGGCTGGGGCTGCTGAGCCCCCCCAAACTACCTGCTCCAGGTGTGGGCCCAGCTGGGGACCACAGACAGCCCCCCAGCCCTCCTTCCTTCCTTCCTTCCGCCCTCTGTTTCCCAGCACCTCGCCGTGCCCCCGCCCCGTGGCCTCTCCTCCCACCCTCCAGCACAGCCACATTTTTCTGGGTTTGAGCTCATTCTTTCCACTCCCCTCTCTTATGGCTGCCAACTTTCCATCCTGCACACCCCCCCTTCCCCCCTCCCTCGCCTCCTGCACAGGGAAATGCTGGCTGCAGCTGCAGGAGGGATGCACGGAGCCCCTGTCCCTGGTGTGCAGCCCCCATGCACAACCCCACTGCAAACCACAGCATCACATCCAGTGGCACCAGGACTGGGGGTGCAGGGAGCTCCAGGGCAGGGGCATGGCAAAACAGCTGGAGCAGCAACACTCGTCACCAGTGGGTCGGGGAGGCACAAAGCAACAGGGAGGAAAGCCCAAGCAGGCTTCCCTGGTCCTGGGGACAGAGCCAGGAGGGAGATGCCCTCACTGGGGGTTTACACCTGTGGAGAGACAGCATACCCACAGGGATGTGGAGCTGCCCTCATCCCCTTCATGCTGATGACCCCCCCCCCACCAACGNCCCCCCCCCCCAGCACAGCCAGCAGATCCCCATGCTTGAGCCACAAAGCGAGCGGAAACTCCCGACCTGACCCGCAGAGGGAGGGCACCGCTGATCCTCCCTGGCACCAGGCCCAGAGCAGGCTACCCCATGGTGTCCCAGCTTCTTGCTGGCAGCATGGCCTAAAAACCACTGGCTGAGCCCACGCGGCTCCAGCATCTCCTGCTTGGCTGCACGGGGTCACTCGCTGCGGCCAAGCACGTCCCATCCTGGCTGTGCCACGCTGCGGCCGGTGACATGCTGCTCAGCCCCTGCCTCTTCCTGGGGCACCAAGCTCCTGGCTCCCTGCCCAGGCTGCAGCTCCCACGGTGCTGATGGGCTTGAAACCTGCACGGCAGCAGAGCTCAGTCCTTCCTAGAGGCTTTTCCAGAGCTGATCAGGACCCAGGAGGTGCAGGGGGGTGGGAGCTTCTTCCATCACAGGGGACAATGCTGCCAGTGCTGGGTATCAGGACTTCCACTAATGGTGGCCAGAGGAAGCCCCTCACAGAGGCTCTTCCTGCCCCGAGGTGTTTCAGTTGGTGAAGTTGGAGCCCGCTGAGGCCTGGCTGGAACAGGAGACAGGTCCTTTGCCCCAGATGTGAGCAAGGAATTGGGCTTGAACCCAGCCATCCAACTCCAGGACTCAGCTCCCCATGGCAGGAACCCAGTGAAGACCAGTACCTCCCTGATGTTTATTCTGTAGATCGAGGGTTCTCCCCATTGCACCAGTACAGAGACAGCAGAAAAACCTCACTGCAAGAAACACTGGTGCCAGGGAGATGTGGCACAAAGCCCTGGCGCTGAGTGGCCAGGAGTGCCAGGTGACGCTGCTGGTGGTCCCCCTGTCCCTCTCCCCAGCCAGGCTCCAGGATGTCCTTAAAGCAGACACCGCTATGGTGCCCTCACCTGTCCCGTGGTGGAAAGGACAGGAACCATGAGCAGGATATGCTACACTCCCAGTAGCCTCCAGTCCTGCAGGCAGCCCTGCACTGGGGTACAGCCACCCCTCACCTCCAGCTCCTCAGGAGCATCTGTAATCCAGGATCCCATCACCCCAAGCACAGGTGCCCATCCCACCCTCCGCTTCATGGGTGCAGCCAGGGGACCCAGCCCCACTTGTTCCCCCTCTTGGAGGGGAAGCTGCCAGATGTGGAGCACTCTGCCCATCCCTGATCACCAGTTAAACCAGCTCCACATCCTCAGCAGTGCTCCAGCCATGCAGAGCGGTCGGCCACGCTGCTGACAGAGAGCAGAGACCCAGCCTGTGTGTGCAGAGGGATGGGAAAGTGGTGGCTCTCAGAGCACGGACAGGTCGTGGCAGGACTTGGAGCGGACTTTGAGGGCTACTTTGCTGCTGTTCCTGGCCACCAGCCTGTCGAGGAAGCGACGGGCCCTCTTGGTGAGGCTCTCCTTGCGTTTCTGGCTGGGTGGGGGGTGTGTGCGGGCCTCCTTGCCCCCACGGCGCAGGCGGAGCTGCCGTACCACCCCCTCGAAGAGCTCAGCCACGTTGTGCTGCAGAGCTGCCGATGTCTCGATGAATTTGCAGTCAAACACCACGGCGCAGGCACGGCCCTCTGCAAGGGAAGGGGGCACAGCCCCGCTGACACCCCGGGTGCTGGGGCACGGGTGCTACCACATGCAGTGGCTGCACACCCAGGGACAAGTGGACAGGCAGCAGGAGAAGCAGCTGGGCATGGAGACCCTGCACAAGCTCCCTCCAGGGATCCCCACCACCACTCACCTTCAACAGAGACCTCGCGGCACCGCACCAAGTCAGTTTTGTTCCCCACCAGGATGATGGGGATGTCCTCGGCCTGCCGTGCACGGCGCAGCTGGATGCGCAGCTCCGAGGCGCTCTCAAAGCTGCTGCGGTCAGTGATGGAGTAGACGATGACGTAGGCGTTCCCCACCTGCAGGCACTGGCTGCGGTGCCAGCTCTCCTCACCCTACCACCGCATGAGGAATGAGATGTCACTGCTCTGCAGGGGCTGCTGGCAGCCCGATTACTGCTGAGGTCAGCAGAGGATCTCAGCACTGATGGGACCTTCCAGTGACCCCACCAGCCCCACATCATGGGGAGCAGACATGTGGCCCCGTTACTAAATTGCAGATTAAAATCTTGGGGAAAATTTTGGGGAGCGTGTATGAGAGTTTCCTCCTCTATCAATCAGCAACAGGTTGGGGCTGTGGGCTCAGCTTGACTCAGGAAGCTGAGGTTGCATCTCTCAGAGCTGCCCTTGGCCACATAATGCCATCAGCGTGGGCACAGTGCTCTGCATGAGCCAAGCACCGGTCCTTAGAAATAAGAAATAGGAGGAATAAAGGACTGTTGTTGGGGCATTAAGGTGCTGGAGCATCCCTGGACAGTGCAGCTGTGTGTGTAAAAACTGTGGCCCCAGTCCACGTGGGTGTTGTACCCACATGAACAGCCCAGGCACTGGTTTCATCCCTGCTCCTGAGGACTGGTAGCACCCGCAGGAGCACAGGGCCCTGCTGCGGAGGGCGGTGAAAGGGTGTTTTGAGGGAGGCAGTGACAGCAGTGCTGGTATTTCTGCCCAGGATATGTGTCTGTGTGCTGGGCAGAAGGAATGCCCTGTGCCAGGATCCCAGGAACACCACTGCGTCTGTTAGAGCACGTGTCCTGGCTGACGGCATCACATCATGTGCATTTGCCTAGTTGGCTCCTTCAGCCCTGTTCCCAAACCTTTTCCATACATTTCAAAGTGGGCTGGCACTGCCCTCCTTCCCCACCGCTCCTTCCTCCCCCTCACCTCATGTGAGGGACACCTTGGGCTCTCACAGCAGGTCGTGTGATCACAGTACCTCCCCAGGAGAACCCTCACCAGCAAGAACACTGTGAGCAGCCCCTCATGCCATGAGAAGGTCAGCAAAGCTGGTCAGAGACACATTCCCAGTTACTTGACAGCGTGGGTGTCCTGGTCTCCATTGAGGGCAACAGTAAGCCCTGGACATGGCTGGGAAAGCCCCAGGGAGCTTCACGGAACTCAGCCCTGAAGCAGTGGCTGTGCCCATACAATGTCCCCTGGACACATCCCAGCAGATCCAGTCCCACAGAGGCTCCCCACAGCACCCAGCCCCGGCCCTGCCATACCCGCTGCTCCGGCTCCCAGGTGTCCATCACCAGCAGCGTGGTCTCCTCGCCATCCACGGACAGTGTGCGCTCGTACGCGGCCACTACAAGATGCCAGGAGACCCCATTTGGCACAGTGCAGCCCAGGCACTGAGAATCAGGCCCAGCACCGGGCTCCTCTCCACCTTGCAATGGGTTTTTCCCATCACAGGGCAGTACACAGAGCCTGGACACACACTGCCTTCCCATCACCTCCTCTGGTCCCCGCAGTGGGTGACCCAACCAACCCCCCTCCACCAGGTACCCACCTCCATGCTGCTCCAGCAGGTCCCGCTCCTGGATACCAGCAAACAGATTGACCAGGCTGGTCTTGCCCACGCCGGGGTCACCCAGCAGCACCACACGGTACAGGGGCTCCCAGGACCCGGAGGAGCCCGACGAGTCTGAGGACCAGCTGCCCCGGGATGCTGCAGCCCGGCCGCCCGGCTCGGATGCGGAGTAGCCGAGCAGGGGGTGGCAGGGGTCGGCCTGCGGCATGGCACCCAGCACCCCCGGCCGGGGCAGAGGGGTGCTGGCCCTCCTCCGCAGCGGGCTCTTGCTCCCGCGCTGCGTGTTCAGGGTCATCTGCGGCACCGAGGGCAGCGGGGCTGGGAAAGGCGGCCCCCGAGGGGCTCCGGCTCTCCGAGCTCCCCGGCCGCCCCGCTCCCGGTGCCCGTCCGAGCCGGCTGTAACTCGGTCACAACTTTCCACCGGGACGAGCTCGCAACCGCCCGGCCCCGGGCTTTAAACCCCGGGAGGTGGAGCCCTTCGCCTCGCCCGGTCCCTCCCCCGCCGGACACACCCCCGCCCGCACCGGCTCCGGTCCCCGAGGTCCCCGCGGGTCTCCCGGTGCCGGGGCACGGCGAGTTCCCCGAGGGGCGAACCCACCTTCAGCCCCGGGAAGGCAGCACGTCGCTGCGGTCAGTGGCTCCGCCGCGCTCCCCTCTGGCGCTGCCAACGGGTGTCCCCGGTGCCCCGAGACCCGCAACCGTCCTCCTCCCGCGTCACCGACCCCGGTCCGGCTCCATCTCACGGCGGCGCAGGGCAGCGAACGGCTCCGAGTAAGGAGCGAGCGGAGCCCGGGCCGGTCCTGCCCGGTGCGCGGTGCCCGGTGGGGCTGTGCTCTGCTGGCACCTCGGAGCCCCGCTCGGCCCCTGCTCCTTCCAAGGGCCCGCGTTGGTGGGGCTGATCCTGGGGCCGCGGCAGGGGGCTGCAGCCCGTCTGCTCAGGCCAGGCATGATGGCAACACCTTTACTGTGTCATACAACACCATCGAGGCGGCTGAGAGGACATTGGGTGGAGAAGTGCTGAGGGAAAGGAGGAGGCTCTGCAGCTCAGCACCTCATCTGAGCCTGGCCGAGCTGGGTGCTGGGAGAGGGGCCTGTGAGTGGAACTTGGCTGAGCATCAGATGAGTGGTGTCTCCTTGACAGGATGCTGAGGACCTGCTTGGTATCTGGCATGCACTTGAGAAAGAGAGGAGAGTTAGGAGGAGCAAAGCCAAGAGAGGGAGTAAGCTGCCATGCTTCAGCTGGTTCACTGAGGAAGAGGAGGAGGAGGAGAAGCTCCTGTGCAACCAAGGTGGGAGGTGGGTGACTGCTTGGATGATCTGCGCAGCACACCCAGGGCTTGGAGGTGTCCTGTCTGCTGCACATCAGCCCTGTAAAAAGCAGGTGGAGGGAAGCCTGCTGTGTGTCTGCTGTCTCACATTTGAGATGTCCCCACGATCTGGGACTGGTTTTCAGTTGGGAGAGCCCAGATGCATGTTCTGGGACACAGGGACAAACAAGCAGCTGAGAGAACAGGGAAAAACCCTTCAAACCCAGACGTGGGTTGTTGTGCAGAGCCCCTGTTCCACACGAACCAGAGCACAGCCTGACCTCTAGCCCACCCCAACACTATTTTTCTTTTCAACTCCCCCTTTCATGGTCTACACTGGCCACTAACCACTCTGCCTACAAAAGAAACCAGCTCCCAGCCCAAGCCCAGCTCCACAGCCCTTCCTTACGCCAAACGAGCCCCCTGCGAGGCAGACTCAGTGCTTGCCCACTTTCTCAGAGCCAGAGGCAGATGTAACCCCCGGGGTTCAGAGAGGGAACAGGAATGAAGTTAGCCACCCCTCACTGTCAGTCCTGAAAGACAAACAGAAGTGGAGAAAGCCTGTTGGAGCAGCCAGGTACATCTGCTTTCTCGCAGAGAGAGGACAAGCACAGCGAGCTGGGCTTGCTCAGCGCTGCGCTCATCCATCTCCGTCTCAGCCCAGGACAAACTGTGCATCCAGAGTGTCCCAGAGCAGGGCTGGGAGCTGCTGGTGAAATCCACCCGGGGCCCCTTGAAGCAAGAGGATTTTTACTTTATTTTTTTGGAAAGGAAGCTGATGGGAATGGATATGCAGAGGGTTACAGCTCCTCCGGGCACCCAAGGAGGGCCAGCAAGAGTCCTTGGATGCCTGCGCACCCTTACACTTCCAGGCTGAGCGCAGCTGTGTTAGAGTTTGCTCTTCCAAGAAGCAAATCCAGTGTCTGTAACCAAAGGGTTAATTAGAAAAAAAAACCCTGAAGGGCCAGTGAAGTCGTGTGAAAAGTTGCTGGGAGGTCAGTGGGAAAGGGCTGAGGGATGTCGGAGGTGGTGGAGAGGGCTCTGGCACGGGCTCCCGCCTGTCAGAGCGGGTAAGCACCAAATGCCTGACTTGTGATGTTACAGAAACTTTCCACTTGGGCCTTCCTGCTATTTTTAACTCTTCTCCCAGTCACCCTTAGTAACCCCAGCTCCACCAGCTGTCGAGGCTAATTAATTCCCTTTCTAAATTTTTTTTTTTTTTTGAAAAAAAGTTGCATTAATCCATCATGTGGTCTCCTGACACGTTCCAGGCTTCTCTCCTGCTTCGGCTCATGCCTCAGCAGTGCTGCAGCCATACCTGGCTTCCAGCTGAAACCCAGGACCTGGATCCAGCCCCTCTTGTTGCCTGCACCATGACGCAGTTGCTCAACAAGCATCTGCTCATCCCAGGGGATGACATTTCCATGCAAAACAGGACCTACAGGAAAGCTGGAGAGGGGCTGGTTACAAGGCCTGGGGTGATGGCACAGAGGGGGGATGGCTTTAAACTGAGGGAGATTTATATGAGGTATTAGGAAGAAATCCTTCCCTATGAGGGTGGGGAGGCCCTGGCATAGGGTGCTCAGAGAAGCTGTGGCTGCCCCTGGATCCCTGGCAGGGTTCAAGACCAGGTTGGATGGGGCTTGGGGCACCCTCGGCTGGTGGGGGGTTTCCCTGCCCATGGCAGGGGTGGCTTTGAGGGCCCTTCCCACCCAAACCAGTCTATTCTATTATATTCCATACTCTCAAAATCGCCCATGTGCACATGAAGCACAGAGGAGCTGGAGGGCTGGTCTGCACCTGCGGCAGCGGGCGCCGCTGGGAAGGAACGACTCTGTTAACAGATGTCTGCGCCAAGAACAATGTGTATAGGCAGTTGCTGTAAATAAATGTGCATATGCATGCTGTTCTGCACACAACTTATGAGTCCAGGGCTACAGCATACTCAAGATTTAAACACATTTGACCCATTTTTATTTTCCTCAGGATTGTGCCCCAGGTCAACAGGCAGCACACAGAAAGCTGTGGCACCTCAGCAGCTCTAAATCATTTGTGATTTGTCTTGTCCTGTGCAGGACCCTGCTGCCATGGGACATCTTCAGCATACTGTGGGTATGATGGAAAATAGCTTGTCACAACTGGCTGTTGGTATGCTTCAGCCCACAGACTTGGCCCATCTGCGTCTGTCCCTGGAGAGGAGAGCCCGGTATTCCCATGACGAAGCTGGCAGGGCCTTCTCCCCATCAACACTGTGAGGGTTCACCTCACTCTTTGTAATTCTTACATCTAGTATCACTGGTAAACAGGAGCAGGGAATTCCCAAAATATCCACTTGGGAAGTAATAAGCTACTGGAGAACTAGGGCAGGGAAAAAGCAGTAACATAACAAAATTTTGCCTTTTTTTCTGTCAGCCAATGCCACCAACACGTTTTAGGGAAACGGCTGCTCATCATTGTTCTCACAGAGTGCTGGTGAGAACATCTCACACAACCATCAAAGAGGCTCTAGATGGACAAGACCTGCCTCAGCAGGGATGCCCCTTGTGAGCCTTCCTCCTTCCCTCAGGTTTTGTTTTTCCCAACCACAAAGTGAAAACAACATTAGCATAAGAGTTGCTGTAGGCACCGCAAGGATGGGGTATGGTTTGGCACTCAGTAAAAGATCCTGCAACCCAAGGCGGTGGAGGAAGGGCTGTGCATGCCCACTGACCAGACTTACTTTGGTCTGCAGAGAAGAACATCAGCAAAGATCAGCTCTCTTGGGTCTCTTGTACTCTGGCAGAGTGTCTGGATGCTTCTCTTCAGCTCCCCAATCTCCTCCTCCAGGTCCTTAGTAATCCGAATGAATGATTTTTCTAAGAGTTCTTTGCTTTGCAAGAGAAGCAGGAATTAAAGGGTTTAGAGTTTTTGCAAACAGCAGATCTAGAAAACTCCCCTGATGCAAGCAAGCCCCTAACTGGCTTCCTGAAATCCCTGCTGGACATGTCCTCAGGATGTCTGAACAGCCCACTGACTCCAGTGGAAAGGGAAGGTGAAGCACCCTTCTAAGGCAGACAAAATCCTGGCAGAGGGAAAGGGCTGAGTGCTCTGCTGCACTTCACTGGTTCTTCCCTGGCTTGCTCACCTCCCCTTGCCTCAGTACTTAATGTTGCAGAATGTGATTGTATATTACCATCTGCTTTAGGCCATCCTGGTGCAGCATCCTCTCCTGTATGGGTGAAGAGAAGTGAGTGAAGAGAAGAAAACCAGCTGAAAAAACTCCCTAGGAACCATCAGCATCAAACCCTGCCACCACTGGCTGCCAATCTGGCCATGTTATGGAAGGATGTTGAGATGCTCAAGTGTGTCCAGAGAAGGGTGATGGAGCTGGGGAAAGGTCTGGAGCACAAGTCCTACGAGGAGCAGCTCAGGGAGCTCTGAGGCTTTTGAGTCTTGAGAAAAGGAGGCTGAGGTGCTGGCCTTATTGCTCTCTACAAGTTCCTGCAAGGAGTGTGCAGAGAGGTGGAGTCAGTCTCTTCTCTTGGGTAACAAGTGACAGGGTGAGAGGAAATGGTCACAAACTGCCGCAGGGGAGATTGAGGTTGGACATTAGAAGAATTTCTTTACTGAAAGAGTTGTCAGGTGTTGGAACAGGCTGCCCAGGGCAGTGGTGGAGTCACCATCCCTGAAGGGATTGAAAAGGTAACTAGACTAGATGAGGGGCTGAAGGACATGGTCTAGAGGTGGACCAGGCAGGGTTAGGCTGGGGTTGGACTTGATCTCAAAGGTCTCTTCCGACGCAAGTGATTCTATGTTTCTATGCCCAGGTGTGTCACTCTTCAAGGAAATTATTTTGGCTCTAGAAAAGGCTTGTCATTGAGATCACATTGTGCTGATCTTGGAACAAGATTGAGGAACTCAGGGGATCCAGTCCAGCGTCCCAGAAAAAGCTTATTAACATTGCTTGGGTTACTTCTATCACCTGTCCTTACAAATTCACCTGTAAGAGGGCACAGCAGTTCTACATCAGAGCTGGTGGTAAATGGAATCAGTAATTAAGATTTTTCTTAGTGCTCTCAAGTGGATAAACCAGGAAAAGTGCTAAGCACATCATGTGAGCTGGCACCATGCAACAGCAGTTCCTCCTATTTTGGGAAGAACAGCAGCAGTCCCTGCTCTGTAGCATTGCCTATAGTTTAATCTCCTCTTGAATTTATTAGACATATGTGCACTGCCACAGCAGTGTCACAGCCAATAAGCAACACAGATACCTAAATAATGTAATAAAACAGGGACCGTAAGAGCGGAGTGAGTGTTGGGTCACAGCACTCTCAGCTCCACATGGCAAAATCTCCAGAGTGAGGCTGAGAACGTTTCAACACAACAGGCTACAACAGCAACTCCCAAAGTGCTTCCTGTGCACCCTGCCAGTGTGACAAACAGCTCCTTCATCGGGGGAACAGTGATGCTCTGCTACTCTTTGAGTGTTGGTTGCACCATGCTATGGCAGCTCCTGCCATGTCTCCCAGCTCCCAGAAGCTGGTCTCCCTTGCTGGGATGTCACCTGGACTCTGCAAACCCCCATGACTTTCTGTAATAGCACCTCTTGTTCCACCTTCTCTTCCAGTTCCTCCACAATGGCCTTCCCCATTTCTTCAGTCTTTTCTGTCTCCTCCTGAGAATGGCAGGAAGCCGGGCACAGAAACAACCGGAGCGTGAGGCAAGAGAACCATTGCATTCCTTCCTCCCCAGCAAAGCTGGAGGGAAGGAGATGTCTCAACACCTGCTGTTGCTTCTTTGGGTTCTGGATGCTGTGCTGCAAAAGGACTATCTGGACAGCTTGCTCTGGATACTGCCCGTCGATGTAGGTCCACAGAATGCTGAGCTTGTCCTGGAGAACCTGTACCTTTGATGTGACTTCATCCAGCTGCTTCTGTAGCTCTGATTGAAGTTAAAACAGAAGTTTTCAACCCAGAGCTCCACTCCTTCACTGAGCTAAGGAGTCTGTCTGGCATCTGAGCCCTTCTCTCTACAGAGACTACACACCCCAAGGGAAGTGGGAATGGCCACCCTGATCAGACCACCTCAATCAGCTCCTGCTCCAAGGGGATGGTGCCAACAGCTGCGAGGAGGCAATCCTTCCCACGCCCTGAGCACAGGCTGCTGGGTGGCACAGGGCTCTCTCCCTCCTGACAGGCTGACAGGAAGATCAACACCATGGAGCAGACAGGATTCCTTTTCAGAAATGGAATTGTCTGACATTTTATAAGATCAACACAGCGTCGTTAACCCAGTAAGATGGAAAGCAAAGGTAACACGATTGGATAGACTGCATTTCATAGTAATGTGAGCAACTCACTTCCCAGATTCTTTTCCATTGTTTTTTTTCCATTTCCTGGAGCTCTGCCCTTGCTGTATCCAGCTGGTTCTGATTGAAGGTCTGCACCATTGCCTTCATCCTCTGCACGGAGAGAAATCCTGTCGCTGCTCATTCCACAGAGCTCTGAAATGTTCCCCTGCACCATCCCTGACATCCCTCTCACGTGCTGCTGTTTGCATTACCAGCACAGAGGAATCCATCATTGTGGCTGGTGCCAGTGAATTTTTCTTCAGCTTGGTCAGATTCTGCATGAATTTGTGGATTAAAGCATTATGGATTCCACTGGTCCCAAGTTTTTTCCACTGTGGTCTGTTGTCCCTGGGACATTCCTGTCCCGCAGTAACAGCACCAACAAGCCATCTTGGTACCACACAAAGAACCTCAGCCTCATTGCTGAGGATCTCTGACCTCCCCTATACAGCACACCCCTGCTCCCACATTCCTTGCTACCATCTGCAGAACCACTGTCTCTTTTATAACCACCTTTCATCTACTAAATAGCTGAGGCCATGTCCTCCACCTCAACCTTCTCTTTGCTACACTGAGAAAATCTGATACCAACTATCTTTCCTAACAGATTCCTAAATCTCATCCTTCCTACTGCTGTACTATCTGGACTATTTGTCTTGATAAACAATATCAAGGTTAGATATCACCAACATTAAGCAGATCAGCGTAATTACCTCCAGTGTGTTAATGAACAAGCATGTGCCATTTTGCAGGAGTCAGACCACTAGAATCTCCTCCATAGGGGCAGCTGGAGTACCTATGGAGTTGGTACCTTTGTCCCAGCACTGGCTTTTGTTGCACATACGTGGTAATTTTGATCTTTTCCAAGGTTTTAGCTAATTCAGCCCTCTTGAGTGCTAATTTCCTCTGAGTGCAACTTGTGTATTTCTCTGGGATGATGTTGTCTCCACAGGTAAGGCTGTTTTTTTTACTCAGCATAAATGTAACTAGTGAAACAAAAAAACCCCAAACAAACAAACAAACAAAAAATTCTGTGCTTATTTCACAGTCCAGTTTCAACGCCTTACATCTTCTCTGTCCTGTCATATGTGGCTGAGGGAAATATAAAGAACAACAGAGAAAACGAATTCAAACCTTCTGCAGCCTCAGCAAAAAGTTGCTTGCAATTACAGACCAGAAGTCAAGACCACAGAGTGATCTCTCACCTTTTCTAGTTCTCTCTCTTTATTCTCAGCATTTCCCCTTGGGTAATGTTATTTTTTGTGGCTTTTGCCGAATGTTTCCCATCAGAAAGCACTAGGTGAATGCAAAAGTGGCACCTGTGGGCAGGGACAGCAGGGTGGTGTATAAGGGCATCTCTCCCAACCTGGTTTGTTCTTCTCCCCTTTCTTCTTCTTGTCCTCATCAGTGAGTGGCGGCAAAGTCAACCTGCGGGTTGGGAGATTTTCTCTCCTCTGCTTCTCTCTCCTGCTGTTTGCTGTAATCCTGAACTCAGCACAACAGCAGCACAGAAAAGATGGGGAATTGGAGGAGATTCGTGAGCAGGGACCTTCTCTTACTTGACCCACAGTTCTGACTCCCCTGTGCAACTCCTCTGGGGCTTCCAGGTGTCCCTTTGAGCCTTGACCAGCAGCAAATCTCTGGTCCACTCGAGGTCTGCTGCCTTTACAACCACGGTGCTGGAGGTGCCAGAAACCCCACGGGTAAAAGAGACTTATTATTCTCTTGTGACACTCAGGACCGGGCTCTATGCATCCATGTCCACACAGGTTCTGGAAGGAAAAAGCGTAACCCCAACAAGGAGGCTGCACCCCACAGCTCTGCCTGTCCCCACGGATAAGACTCAGTGGGTCCAAAGTCCCCCAGAGAGGCAGTGACAGCCCCTGGACTATGGTACCCTTAGTGAACCCCATCTTCACCTACATCTCTTGCCGCACAGGGAGCACCCCCTGCCCCATCCTCCTCGTCCCAGGGGGGGCACCCTTCCACATGCCATGCCCACGGGGAGTCCTTTGTCCCACTGGGACCCCCCATTGCACCCCGGCGACACCCCTGCCATACCTCATGCCCCCCCCGCCGTCATCCTGCCCCTTGGGGATACCCCGTATTCCGCAACCCCATCTCCCGGTCCCGGGCCGGTCTCCATGGCAACAGCAGGCGGGTAGAGAGACCGGGCGGGGCCCATGATCACAGAAAGGGCCTGGACGTGCGCCCCCTGCTGCCTCCGCCCCGACACTGCCCGGCAGGAGCCCGGGAACCGAAGGACGGGACCCACCGGGCTGTGCTCCGGTTCCGAGCGGACCCGTTACACGGGGACTCGGCTGTGGCGGGAGGGAGCAGAACCCGCGGTACCGCCGGG
>VXBZ01009571.1:191371-215575 GCA_013399135.1 Heliornis fulica | reverse complement strand
CATTGTTACTTGTGATAAAACTGCTCCTTAGCAGCTGTTAGTACTTTTGCACTAAGTGGGGTTTTCACACAAATCCAGAGCCAATGAGGTCCTTCTGCCCCTGCTGCTCTTGTGGCTTCAGGAGCATGTGTAGACAGGGACCAGCTAACCTAGCCAGGCTGACACAATTCTCCTTAGTAGCTTTCTCATATATGGTGACAGAATTCTTACCGTTGGAGACAGAGTACTGAGCTAGAGAGGTCAGTGCTTTGTGTAGAAATGCATTTCTTACTATTTTTCTTCTGTTAATAACTCCTATAAAATTCTCCAGTGAGGTATATTAAGATACGTTGAGTATATAATAGAAGCTAAAATGGACAACCATGCCATCTGCTATGGTCATCTCAAAATACAGATGGTTATTAGTTGTTCTAACTGGCCTGGGAAAATACTTTGACCAAATAAATGTATAAAAGCTTATTACTTCAGAAAAAAAAAAAAAAGTCTTGAAAGTGCAATATTCCTTCAGTACTGTTGCTTTCAAAAGCATATGCAAATATTTCTCGGAAAAGAAATTACTGAAAGCATTTAGATGAAGCTTAGCAATTAAATGCAGTTCCTAGGAAATTAAATATATGACTTTCTAAAACTGTACTTAAGCTGTCATGTTGGTGTAGTTTATGTTCTAAAATCAGACCTCTGACTTGTCAGCTGTTTCTGTGAGAATTCATCCGTAACAGGTGACTTCCTTGATTTTGCAAAGTAAAAGTTCTTAAGTTCATAAGAGGTGTCTTTAGATATTCTTTGAGTGGTTTGCTAGTGTTTTATTTTAAAAATTCATTAATAACAGTGCTCTTTGTTTCTCCTCAGGCAAATTACTACTGGATGGACACCAAGATTCTTAGATCTTACATGTTTCTTAATAAAGTGGTTGTCACACGCATTTGAGGAATTTTAAAGATTAATGAATATATTTGGCATATACACAAACTCATGAACCCACCAAAATAGTTGTACGTATCCACATATATCCTTACATATAGAGAGATAAACAGAAAGCATAACACTTTTTTTTTTCCAGGAAAATTTAACTGATTTTCTTTTTTTAAACAGAGTTACATTGTTGGGATCTCACTTCCAGTAATCATCTACTGTGTTAAGGAAATCACTGTCTCCTTTTCATTAGTGTATGCATGTTTTAGAAGCAGAACAAGAAGAGATGAAACAAAGTCCTTCAATCACAGCTTTTTTGTAACTATACAGAAAAGCTAATTGGGAGGTTAACAAACAGACACCAAGCAATGTTCATCTACACAGAATCATAAAATCACAGAATGGTTTGGTCTGAAAGGGACCTTAAAGATCATCTAGTCCCAAGCCCCTGCCATGGGCAGGGACACCCTCCACTAGAACAGGTTGCCCATAGCCCCATCCTTGAACACTGCGAGGTAGGGTGCAGCCACCACTTCGTGCCCATGTATTTAACCAGTGCTGCTTTTCATTTTGTTTTCTTTGATTTCTCTTATCAGAATTTGTACTTACGGGTATTTTTGTCTCTGTGAAAAAATAAGTAGCCTAGAAGCTTATAAAGATGCCCGCGAGTTAGGTGGGAGACCTATATGGAATGATGGTGATGATAAATAAGAAGAAAACCAAATCCTATATATATATACAAAAATCCCAATTAGAATTGAGCCTTTTAGCAATCTGTGTGTATCCAGCATCACATCACCTTGCTCATCTCCTCAGAGCCCGATGGTGCTTATTACAGGCACATCATTCTGTTGCTGCTACCACGGTTTCTTTATGCTTTTGCTGCTTTCTTATGCATTTCTCAGTTACGGTAGAAGTCATTTTGACACATTTAACCTTTAAAATAAGTCAAATTTCCTCTTTTGATCTTTAACACAGTGCATTTTTGGAGACTCTTAGAGTAATGACCTGGAAGCTCTTATTAACAAATCAAATCCTTATTTAAGAGTTTTAGCTTCCACAGCAGTTAAACAATAAAAAAATCCTACTCATTTTTTTTTTTTTAATTCTGATCTTAAACTTTGCAAATCTGCTGAATTTAAAATGAAAGAGTGCCCAGTGTGGAGAAAAAAAAAATATCTTAAGACTTGTAGACTTTACTTTGATCTTGTATGTAGAATTTATAAGCAATATGTGGTTCACCAAAATATTTCTATAAAATTCCCTGTTAATATCGACCTTCATTTCCACTGTCTATAATCAACAGCAAATTTGGCATAAGAAAAAAGAGGCTTTTTTAAAAGGGGAGAAGAGGAGCAGCCATTCACCTTAGACCTTCTTTATCCATTTTCCTAACAGCAGTTTTTAATAGCTAATCATATCTTTTTGCTTTAGAAAAAGCAGTTTTATAAAATCCTAAGATTAAACTCCTTCAGTTTTATTATTTATTTAAGAAAAAATAATTCCCCAAAGTTCATAAAATGTGTGAACTCAGACAGCCTGCTGAAATTACATTAGATACTTTGGGACACCTAGAGGTATGAGTATTTTATTAAAGACCTGAGCCTACCAGGACTGGGCACACAGCGGGCTCTTGCTGTAGTCTCATTTTGAGTTAGAAGGAAGGCAGGTCACTGAGCACTCAAAGGGTCTCTTGCTTTCAGGCTTCGTGGATAAAGAAATCCATGGGCTGGTTCTGCTTGTGTACAACTTAGTTGAGAAGAGTCAGGGATATTTGTTTAAATTCACTATTTTTTCATAACTTAATTCTGTTGATGTAGGACAGACAGTAGTACTTTTGTATAAATAGAACACACCTGATTGAATCAAGTTGCTTCTGAGCTATGGAAGAAACCTACCCTTCTTTTTCTGTCTTGTCCACATGAATTGGTAAAGTCTAAATTTTTGGATGCACTCATTTTTAGTGTTTTAGCTGAAACTTTTTTTGTTTTTCACCAGAGTAATGCTGAGTGTTTGACGCGGATCAAGCATTTTTAAAAAAAATTCGCACAATTTATTATTACTTTAATTTTCTCTAGTCTCTCTATTTCATTGTGTTTAGTATCAAGTGTTGAAAGAATACATTATAATTACCTAGGAAAATTAATTTTCCTTTCCCCCTTCACTTCTGTGCTCCCTATGACAATAATAACTTTTTCTTTTTCTGCTTGCTCTCTTTATATATAAACTTTTTTTGCAGGCTGACACAAGAACCTGAATCACTGTTCTCCTGGAATAGATCAAGGTTTTATATAAAATGGTCTTTACATGATATGTTTTCCACATCTATTTGTTTCCTTTGAAGAAGTTCAGACTGATTTTCAAATCTGGAGGCATGATTTCTTCTTTTTTTTTTTTAGATGAATCATTACAGGTTATAAAAATATCACTGGAATCAAAGTATGTCATTTTAAAGCATAAATTTAATGGATTTTGCTTCACATTTAACCATACACAATTTATTTTGACAAGACTTACGTGCCTATAACCAGAACTTTTCATATAAGGAAATGTTAGGGCAAAGGCATATATAGGAATCAGAGTTTTAAGCCTATTTCAGCATTTGAACTCTACAAGTTTCTATTATTTTATGAATGTTATTTAATATGACCCTTCACTCTGAAAAGTCAAAAAGACGCACAATATTTTTGTTCTGACAGAATGTTTTCATTATGTCATAGAACTGTTTTTGGTTAATAACAGGGTGCAAATTTAACTTGCAGTAATAACATAACCTCAGTAATGATAAAATACTAGTGACTTGTGTATATAAAAGCTATCTTAATGCCCTATCACTCTTAAGAATACCTCAATGACTGGAAGGCAACAAGATGTATTAGTGTGAGCATAATAATCACAAAACCTCAGGGTAGGTTATGAGTTTTGCAAATAATTGAAAAAAAAAAAGACAGATTAATGACTTTATAAGGCCCTGGTTAAAGGATTTGAACAACTCTGCAAAATCCATTCTTGCCCAAGAAAGGCTATTTCACAGTGGAACAGGTAGAATCAATGAAATGAGCAGAAAGCCTTTTTGTGGTTGGAAAATGTACTCTTTTTGTTGATTTAGCAAAAAGATAGATATCTGCTCTGTTTTCTATTGGGTAAGGGGAAAGTGTAATTAGGGAATGGAATCTTTATTAAAAGAAATTATTAATACAAGAAAGGACAGGAAAAAAGCTAATTAAATTAATCTGCAAATGAGTACAACTGCATAACCACCAGAGCATTGAGACTTTATGAGAATTATCTGTAAAAGAATGTTTCTAAAGTTGAGCTTGACTCATTTGTATAAATGCTGATATTATGTACTTATTTGTGATGGGTAGTGGGAAAGGGGGAGGAGGTGTTGTGTTTATGGGGACTGTGATTTTAGAGGTGGTGTTGCAGGAAATATATTCCAGTTTCACTTTTTACATCTTGTGGAGGAATTTCTGGATTTGATCTAGCAAGTTGTTGGTGTGGTGGTAAGGAAAGAAATGAAAAGTATTTCAGACAGACCTTGTTTGATAAATTACTGGGTTTTTTTTCATCCAGATTTGGGATATCCAATATGTGTTAAATGGACTGTCTGTAAGGAGTTAGACAAATAGGTTTTAACAGTCTGTAACAGAAAAAAAAAAAAAAACAAAAACCAAAAAGCAAACTTCCAAATGATTGACTGTTACTGTGCTAAATTTAGAGTTAGGGAGTTATAGTCACGTAGCAAGTTGTTAATTTGTTCTGCCCATGTATAGTTCAGTATTATAAACTATTTCCACCAATTTCAAGGAAGAATTCATGGAGGATGGGAGTGCAGTCAGTGAATACACTCTGCAAGTATTCTCTGTCCCACTGTGGTCCCATTTTGCCCTTGTGTTTCACCACACAGTGACTCCGAAGCTGCATGAGGGTGAATTCCATTTGCACCTTCATTTATTACTCTGTATTTATTATATTCAGTTGAATTCAGAGATTGACAAATTAATGTTTAGTAATTTTGTATAATTATACTATAAAATTGATTCTTAAATGGCAGTAGAATTTAATATACCTCTTTTGAGACTGATTTGGGGGGGGGGGGGGGCAGGCAAAATTACAATTGGACTGAAATCTGAGGCCAAGAAAAGCAGTGATGAACATCAACTTCAGTAAGAAAAGATCTGGGTGTGTAAAGGCATTTCTCACCTCCTTTATTATTTTGACCATCAAAACAAACACTTTTATGCTTAAGATGAAAGTATGCTACTGTTTAATCATCATGAGGAGCTTTTCCTTTTAATCTTTAGTCTTTCAATTACTGAGTACAAATATTGATGTTTTCTTCCAGCCAGAAGTCTGAAAATTTGGGGGGAGGGGGTTGGGGAAGGGCTTACATATTAACCTTTAGTCTTTAACAGCATCCAGCAACCCAAGGCAGAACTGACACCAATGATTTACTATATTTTTACACAGATTATCGGAAGACTTGTAGGTTGTTGCTAGTGGCATATGCATACAGTTCTACATTCCCATAAGGACTGACTGTTACTGAGAAGCTACAAACTGCACTAAGGTTTTTAGCTGCTTTACTACCTGAGGCTTTTCTGTGTTCCTCATATGTGAGGTCAAAAGGTGGACAATTTTTGACTCTTTTTCTGCATGCAAAAGGTAGAAAAGTACCTGCAGATAAATTGTTAGCATCTTACATTGGGAAGAGCACCAATCAAAGTGCAATTAATTACATAGTTTATATCATTGCTCTCACATGTAAAATTAGGCATGTTTCTAAGTACTTAATAACTAGGGCACAGGTGAATTACTTCATTGTATGTTTAGACTTTAAATCAATGCTTTGATTCTAAAAAATAACCTTACAATCAAGGTAGAACCCATTTCCAGTTCAGCATTATTCAACATTTATCTGATCTTTTTCCCAATAATATCAAAAGTAAAATACTAAGTGACTCTCTGGGAATAATATAACTTTTTTCTTTCCTAATGAACATGAAATGAACATAATATAATTTCAATATTAACTAAAATTAATAAATGTATTTGAAGTAAATAAACTTAATTGATTCATAATTATTTTTCCTCCATTAATTTTGACTGTATAGCTGAAAAAATAAATAAATATTTTATCTGATCTTGCTTAATATTGCAAAGACTCATGTTTAGGAACTTATTTTCATTTGATCTATAATAAGTACCTTTAAAGTTTATTAAGTAGTTTATAGTAGTTTTATGTGGATATAGTGAAGAGAGCAAAAATACTTAATATTTGCCAAGTTTTTATCTGTTCAGGTATTGGCCAAGAAGCATTGACTTCTTTAAAAAAAATTATTCAGTGAAATAACAGAATAAATCATGAATGTAATGAATTCTGTTATTAGAAGCAGCAGTATATTATGTAGGAGTATAAATACATGTCTGTATTTTAACTTGTACCCTTACTAAAATAAGCTCACTTTAAAGTTTGCTAACTGCTGTAAATTCCTCATTAAAAAAAAACAAATGAAAAAACAAAACAAAACAAAACTTTTTTGACAGACTGTCTTTGAATGTTCAGAGGACCAAAATACTGTTTCCTAATGGTAAATTTGCCACTGCTATCATATTAAAACTTCAAATAAACAGCTACCCAGACCTGTTATGGCCAGTTCAGTTTATCTCTCTATGCCTCTCATTTTGACAACTTCAAATATGTGACAGACAAGGTAATAGTTTTTTTTTTATATTGCTTTAATGGAAATGGATTAAAACCATTAGCATAAATAGCATTTTTTACATAAATGCAGTAACTCAATGTGAGCTTATTTTTAAAGGTACAAAATTATATTCCACCAGGATGTGTGTATCAAAATAGGTAGCTTTATTTCCATGGTTCAAGAATTCTCTTATTAAAAATATATAAACTAAGGAAGCATCAGCATTGTGTGGGAAGGTTGCAAGTATGGATTAGAAAAAAAAAAAAAAAGCTTGATTCCCAAGGATTTTATTTCCTATTTAAGCACTGAATTTGCAGTATTCAGTATTTGGTTCTTCCTTTATATTGGTGGGAAAGAATGGGGCTACTTTGTCTTCTTTAAAAAATGTTGTGCAATGAGTGAATGGGTGAATGTCAAATATTCATTTGTATATAAAAATCACCCTAAACTGGAAAGCACTGCATCAGTGGTGGACCACACATTGAGCTAATATTTATTCACAACGGGTGCTCGATGCAGCACTTTAGAAAAATGCTCAATGATTGCTCCTGTGCTTGGTAATACGCTGAATGCATCCTCTATACTAAACACATCTTCCCTTATTTTACTGTCAGAAGAACAGAAAACTTGTGGCCTGAACTTTTCAAGACTCTTTTTTCCTCTCTAAAGTTTCCAACCTTTTCATCCACTCAAATGTTCTTCGCTTCTCTGGGACTGGAGGCTGAATTTTGCCTACTGCTCCCTTGGCACCTTTACCTAACCCTTCATGCTTATGGTCTAAGGGAGCTTATCTCTTGCTGGAATTTTTTTAAAGCTTCATCAGTTTGTTGTTGCAGTTGAATTCTCTATCCTTCTGTTGGTACATATGAATTTATAACCTTTCTTATTTGGAAATGTTTATTCTATCCTGAGAGTCCCAGAAAAAATTTTAATAATTGACCCTTTGGGCACATGAGGGTAGAAGGATATTAATTTTGTTTCTGTAGGAGGTCTGTAGCTTTTAGCCTCATGTGACAATGCCAAAAAAAGGTTAGATGGTTATAATTAATGTTTTTTTAACCAGGCCATCAGGGTATAAAGTCTAACTTCAATGGCAATTAATTGACACTTAAGCAAACATTCAACAACTCCCTTGTTAGTCTCATAAAGGCATCAGCTTTGTCTGCAATTATGAGAGCCAGGATTGTTCTGCTCTAACAGATCTGGAGAACATAGTGCACAATATGTTTTTCACTATGGTTTTAATTCAGGTAATAATGTAGCACAGAGAAGAATTTCAAACCACAACTTTATCAGTACTGGTTTTAAATTATTATCGGTGGCTCACAGCGTATGATTAGATTCTACTTCGATGTTCTATCAGTCTCTACTCAAGACCTAAACCCATAATAATTTTTTCTAAATGTAACTCAAATAGCTAGTAGTACAAACACAGTTTTAATATATTCTAACTGATTCTTAGGAGTCACTAGGGAAATGCCCACACTAGCTGTTGTTCAGGAGTCATTACCTTATGCAAAATATACAGTTGGTATTTTTATTCATAGGACACCTTGTAGGTTTTCTGTTTGGCACTTTTAGCTTATGTAATTATTTCCTTGTTAGCAGAAACCAGAATTATATCAAAGCTAATTAATTTTCCAGATGCAGTGGTATCGGAATAATTTTTTTTGCCATTACTGACAGAAGGCCACAGGCTGTGGGTTGCCCTGCCTGTGTCAAGTCCCAGGGGTGGCTGGGCTGTCCTGGGCCTGAGCTAGGCTGATCTGCATTTCCCAGGTGCCCTGTGTTCAAGTGCCCACTGCCCAGCTTGTCTGAGCTCCAGCTCTGCGAGTGCTATTGGGGAGGGAACTGGCAGCCCCAGGCAGTCCCTGATGGACAAACAGGCCCTGGGAAATACTGGGGTGCTGCGGGACAGCATTCACCCTGTCTCTAGGAGCAAGGGAAATGGAGAAGATGGGTATGTTTCTATATAAAAGCTGTCAAGTGTAGGATGAGGAAGGACATTGGAAAGGTGAGCACATTACGAGGGAAAATGGGTAGACACCTGGATGGAATTTTTATTAAAATAATTTAAACTGTGTTGTTGTTGAAAATGTCCTATGGATCATTATATGCACTGTTAGACTGTTAAAATATGAATTTGACTAACAAAAAAGTCTTCACTCTGCTTTTTACAGGATGCTGTGTATAAAAAACTTTTTATATTCTTCATTATTCTGTGCTTTCAGTAAGATGTAGAAATTCTCTGCTGCTTACATTATGTAAGTTACTTTTAGCACATATAAATAAATAATTAATAAATAAATTGTAACAGTGAAACAGGTATATTGAAAAATCCCACTGAAAAGATTGGCAAAAGTCATTTAAAGAAATGTCTGAATTAAAAGGAATTTGTGTGACAAAATAAACTAATACTCTAGATTATGTGATTACAGCATTTAGAAAAGCACAAATGCCTCTGTGGAAAAGAGCATCCTTAACACCCTTACTTCTGTTTGTAAGCGTGACTTTTAACCAGGCAGCAAGGATTCAAATGTTGTAATACAGCTGCTGAGTGTCGTTTCAGATTCTGTAACATATGATGCCTGGTGTCGGTAGGGTAACTGAAACAGCACTTAGCTTAAAATAATAAATGAATAGTTCTGAGGAACTCAGGCAAACATCCTACTGGGCACATTTTTTTCTCAGCCAGAGGTACATTTTGTTAAAAAATGTTTGATTAGAAATAATTCTCCTCCATTCAAATTAGCCAGACTCTGGAGATGCTGGAACAAATCTTCATGGGTATGAGATGGGCTGAGAAAGAATATTCAAAACAGGAACTGTTGAAAGAGCACTGTCTTTCAATGCTTTTTTTCTGTTGTACTTGCCACTGTGCTAACTGAACATTTCATATAATTAAATATTTGAGTATCTCTGGTAGGCAGCTGAACACTTCTATTTTTCCTAAATTTGCTGTGACTCAGGGACATCTGATGAGGCTTATGGCATGAGAAAGCATGGAGGATTGTTTTTTTCCAGCTGTGTGATCAGATACTCTGTTAATACTAATGAAGTTTCCCAGATTCATCCTGCTGATGCAAATTCAGAGGGATACAATGCCTTCTTTAAGTCTGTCACCAGTATGAATTTCAGTATTTAGTAATATGAGAAGTTGAGTCAATCACACATACCCTTCCTGGCAGTCAAAATTGCAGTGAAGAAGCTGAACTGGTTTTCTTACGTTTTAAATGCTTTTGTAAAATGCTTCTGGTTTTTATTTTTAAAGAGCTATTTTAATTATTTCAAAATATAGTTCATTCTCTATAAATGCACATTTTAGTGATTTAATAGGAGCATACGGTTATCCTGTAGCTTATGTAGAATCACCTTAATTTCTACACCTGTTTATCTTCTAGTATTGGCTGTATCCTGTAGTGATTCTTTGATAAAAGTTGCAGGTACTAAAGGGTCAATATTTGCCTTATGATTTTTATTTCATTATTATGGGTTTTTTATATTATTATATTTAGTTATTAGATCTTTTTAAAAAATAGATTATTAAATGATTTTGGGATACAAGTTTTAGACATATATGTTTGGTATTGTGAATATTTCCAGACTTTTTCACAGGTATTGAAGCCAAATTGTTAGGCATAAAGGATCAGATGGTTCTATCTAAAAGTCAGTTTGCTAGCTGTTAGTTCATGCTTGTAAATCAAGTTTAATACAGTTTAATAAAATTCCAGCACACACTTAAGGCTTGCACAAATTTAGTAGATTATTACCAAGTCAGTTAATATCACAATCAAGCATAGGACAGGACCAAATGAAAAAAAAAAACACAAACCAAAAATGTGCACTAGTCTTTACTTGCTTCAAAAATATTCTAACATTTACATTTTAAAATAAGGTCATGCTTGGCTAAATATTTCCATGAAATTAACATCAAGCTTTCTTATATATATGCACAAGAATATGAGAATTTGGTTTTCCTTTTTTTTTTTCCCAAAGAAAACTACTCAAGCTTTGAAGTATGAAAAAAATCCCATTTAGCATGGAGAGATGAAAGTATCTGTGAATAAGTACACAGAACTTGTAAATCCGACATTTAGAATAAAAATACAATTCACTGTCTTGGCAGAAATCAGTCAGTGTGCAAGACCTTCCTGGGGGTAAGAAGGGAGGAAGGGTTAAAAAAATGTGCTCGTTTTAAAAATAAGTTAACAATAAAACAGCATTGGGGAAGAAGGGAAATGTAAAGCCATCTGATGGGAGGCAGAACCTTCTGTTAATATTTACTCATATTTTAAACAATCTGTCAGTCAAGACATCTGCAGAAAGCACATGACCAGTTTTCACAGACTTGGTTTTACAGTCCCATAGGTTCCTTTTCTTGCAGTCTGTCTTACTGCAGTTTGCATTCATGTTTCAAGCTTATTTGAACAACTGAACAACAGAAGGTTTGGGTGTTTTCCTCTGTCCTCCTGACTTTTTCTATAGAACCAGATTGGAGGAATGTTTGAAATAATGGAGGACCTGTCTATTTATCTTACAGTCAGTCTCTGGTCTGTGCTAGCTCTATGATCTTAGGTAGTATCCCTTTTTTCTAAAAGATGTTCTCTTTTAGAGTTCTTTACTTACGAGTAGAAATTACTGGAAAACAAACACATTTTCAGTCACAGGATATTGTTCTTTTCTTTCTTTCTGAAATATTTATGTGAACAGAACTTTTTTGTAAAAATATTTATTACTTCTATTACAGGAAGTGTTAATATTTATATAACACCAAAAGTCACTGTGGGGATAAGATGACTAATGTCATGATGTGATTATCGTTTTTAGAAATTAATTTTTTTTGGATGATAACTGGCTTTGAATATGATAAAGTTTATGACTGACAGAATTACTTTGGTATAGGCATTTTTTTACAATCTACTGCTTTGAAAACACCAATTACTTTTAATTTTGTGTTATGGACACTATCTACACACTTATTTGGTTACAAACAACTTTTTTGCTAAAGGTTTGCACTTCATGATGTTGAAGGTTGTTGCAGCATTATTAGAGATAACACCTTAGTGATAGAGGCAAGCTAAAATTATTTATAGTACAGAAAACTCTTTACTTCTAAGGTAAATAACATAGCAGTAATTTCCCTCTGATTTTCATAGGGGAGTATGTAGGGTGCATGCTCAAATTCGTGATTTGTAAAACCTGGGGTTTATCATCAATCTTCAACCCTCAGTTATTTTCAATAACAATAATTGAATTTTTTTGGGGTTGTTCTTAAGTGTAGTCATATATGACTGTAGACAGTAGTAGTTCAGTGTCTACACTGAACTTAAGACTGAATTTACTGTAGAGATACCTGGATTAGATTTTCCCAGGTAGGAGAAAAATCTGGCTCTGTTAGCCTGAAGCTCAGAGTGTCTTAATTTACCCAGTTTTCTGACAGGTTGAGTCAATCTGCAGGAAGGTGCAGTGTCTACCTTGTTTTACATACAACATCCATAAGGTACCATACAGTGTGAGTTAATAGCTAGTTTGGATATATGTAGGCTAAGAAACGCATTAATATTTTAAAGAAAAACAGAGTAAAATGGATGCAGAAAGGATGGAAAGATGATTCAGTCTGTTACAGTGGATGTCCTTCAACCTTCTAAAAAGAACTAAAACACTCCTGATGCCACATATTCCAGATGAAGAAAGCTTTGAGTATTATATCTTTCTTTCACTGTCCCCCTGGGATTTTGCACCCACAATACAGTGTATTGTTTATTTAAAGCAGCAGTAGACTTAAATGAATGGAGTGGAATTGCATTGGAAGAATCATCATAATTTCTTTCTCTTTCAGTAGGGCATTGAACTTCATAGAAATATGTGGTGTAGAATATGTACAATCTGCATTTTCAATATGGCTTCTCAGAGAAGGAAATTTCTTAAGATTTTCCATTCTTTCACCACTTTATATTTTTGATTGTCATTCTAATATTAGAATTTTTCTAAAAGAATCAGTTAAAGTGCAATCATTAATAAGCTGTTTTTCCTGTATATAAAACCTCTATAGATAGGCTTATATGTTGAATAAATATGACATAGAGATAGATATTGAAGATTTTTTTAGTCATTGCATTCTTCTGACTTGACATAAAAACAGGTCATGTAGGTCCCTTCTCTCGCATGAAGGCTGTTAGAATATCCTGAATTACAACAGGAAAAAAAAAATAAAATCATTACTAATGCTTAATCTCTTCACACCCCCTATTTAGATAAATCAAGATGGAAGCCTAAGTTTATACTCCAAACTTACTCTAAATTTTATAATAGAGATAGAGATAAATAGCTCTATCAATATGAGTCCCAGGTTTTCTGAAACTAAAATTAAAGCTGGCTTCTTTTTTGGATTCAGAATGAATGCTCATGTCTCTGCCCATATTCTCACCACTGACTCTGTCTTCCTGTTTTGTGTCATCATTTCATTTGCACTCTTATTAGTGTCCCCCCTTGAGAGGTATGCCTGGAATTACCTGTGGGCAGACGAGTCTCTTGAGCAATCAAGTCCACAGCAATTGCTTATAGGATGGTGTGAATAATTTCTGAATGATACCTGTGGGCTGTGGCCAAGGTGGGAAGACTAACAAAACCACTACTGTTGCTGTAAAAATATATAAATGTTGTACTACCTTCAACAGCATCTCCACCATCTAACATTTTAACAGGTAAGCTAAATCTTGATCTTTTATAAATGAACTGTGTGAGTAATTGTGGACATATCTTTAACAAATGTAACTGTGAAGGAATTCCCTCTGAGTTATATCTCTGCTTTGGGGGCATGCTTGGTCCTGTGGGACTTTGGAAGATCTTTATGATTTCTGTGTCACCTGTAGGTATCTGAAAAACTACAAAGTTATTCTTGTTTATCTGAATGTTGGGTCTTCAGTAAGTAAGATGTTTATATAGATATTTAATCTGAAGCAACTTTTGAATGCCACTCACTTCCCTGGGGTTTCTCATTTGCTTTCAATTGAGGCATGAGTTTGAATAACTAAAATAAGGATTGATTGAAAAACAGATTTAAATATGGTTCATAAACAGATTTTTATCTGTTTATCTGTTTATGCATTTTTATCTGTAGTAGCATAATCCTGTAGATCCCAAACAAAAACCAAAGGTGTAACTATTTGGAAGTTCTGCCCAAGGAAACACTTTTAGCAGGTAAGGTTTACTGCATCTCTGACGAGATTTTTTGGTGTAATGTTTGTATTACACAAAATGGATGATACTGTTTTAAAATATTTCATTCTGTATATTTTCACATGGCACAGAGGTAAACTTCTTTTCCTAAAATACCCCAATTTTTAAATTATTTTTCCACTGAAGCAGTCCTTGTTACACCTGCCAGTTGTCCCTCATTGAAGGGAATATTTCATATATATATTTATATACACACAAACGTATACTTATATGTATATATACAAACACAGCCATAGTAACTGAACTCCACGCCAGCCTGGAATAACTCTCCTTCATCTTTAGAGCTATTTTTAACTTCGGTATATACAAGTAAGTCCTAGATAGATGAAGGTGATCCCTTGAGAAAAATATGTGCCAAATATGGGAGACTGTAAGGTGAAAGAAAGCAGCATCTGTAGTCACATACTATAGAAATTGTTAAATTATTCTTTTGCTTTTTTAAGAAAAAACTTGTTGATATGTATTAAACAAGCCTAACTGAACTACTGTGGGAGACAAGAGTCAATGAAGTACCAAGGAATGGTCTTTGTTAAAAGTTACTATTCCAAACAATTTTATAATTTGAAACCGCAAAAATAACACATGCCAATGGAGAAACAGTATGTAAAAAAAATATACTGTATTGTGTGAAGAAATGGTTTTCTCTGTATAGTATGCATTTTATTATGATAAAATGTGTATGATATATTTAAAAAAACAAACCAAACCAAAACCATAAAAACAAAACAAAGTCAGTTGCAGGTTCTGAAAAGGTTTTCCAGACTTTAGAAAGTCTATCATTTCTAACTTTTCTTAAAATGTTTAATTTCTGTAATTTAAGTTTTTAGAGTTTTAAAAGAGCTGTGCAAAGACAAGGATAGACAGGAAAGATATGGTAAAGCAAAAACTATAGCCCAGTGGTCACACAGTATTTTAAATCGATTACGTTAGGTATGCTTGTGACAATGAATTACTAAAAAACAATGTTTGCTTGAAATTCCTGACATGAACTCCACTGACCACACCCAGACTAGGAAAGCAATTTAATTTTGGGGGGTCTAGATGCAGAAACCTGGTTAATATCCTGCCTCTAACTTATAATGAATACCAAGTATACACAGACCTCTGCCACCTCTGTTTTTCTATGCAAAAGTGAGTCGGGGAATAGCTCAAGCAAAGATCAATTGTGCTTTAGCAAGGATGTTTTCAATATGATTTAACACCTCCCACCCCCCACACCCAAATTTATTATTAAATTAAGCATTGCTAGATGCCAGTCAGCTGATGACAAAGAGTGCTGACAATATTCAAATCAGTGGCAACAGATACCCATGTGTGGTTTTGAAGAGGCTTTGAAACAAGAGGTACTATTTCAATGTTCGCTCCCTAAAGATGTGGGAAGTTCTACTTTGACAGACTGTTTTTGCTAGGATCCACATATTAGTATATTCAGAAGCAGAAGGGATAAAAGTAAACACAGACAGAACCCATCAGTTGTAAAGCAGGGTTATAAATGGTATCCTTTATCCTGATAAGTAATTTTCTGACAGTATAATCTTAAAGACAGGCAATATATTTTACAAGACAACAAGAAAGGGGGAGAAAGGTAGAACCCAGGACACTGGCTGGAATATTTTATAATTTTCCCCAGTATTTTTTTATCCCTGTTATGGCTGGACAGATCTACATTTGGTGGTTATTAAACTGCTGTATATTAGATACCTTATGTACACTAATATTACATATCATCATATGCACCTACTTGGTAAATCTTTAGTTTTTATATAAAGTCTTAAATACTGAAAAACTCATGAGCTGAAGAGAAAGAAACAAACCACTAAATCCAAACAAATGTAGAAAATACTTGATGATCAAGTATTTTTGTCATGTTATTAAAGTAACATGTACTATATAGTCTACAGTAACAGATATTTTTAGCAAGGACCATTGCAGAGGCATTTAGGATGATCTATGTTTTCATGGTTCTAACTGAGACCAGTCTTTTTGTAAAAATTAAGGAGCTGTTACCAAAACACAACTTTTAACAGGCTTATGCGGATAAAATTTATTTTATACACAAGCTATAGCTCTCTGTGTGAATATAAACTGTCTTATCTTCCCAGCATACTCAAAATCCTTGCCCTTTGATGTTTCTGATGCCCTCACACAGCGTTTCTAGGAGCTGATTAGAATATATCAGATTTTCTTCTTTTTGTCTCAAGACCCATCATATATTGCTGGACAATGATTAAAGCAACCACATTGAAAAGTTGTATAATTCATAACGTCCCATGGATAACATTTTACACATTCTTAAGAATAAAACCTAGTTGGTAGCTTTTCCTGCTGTCAAGCCAGCTTGTAGCATCTGTTTTGTTAATAACTTCAGTTTTATGATGAGTTTAATGGCTGGTTCATCACTCTGTAAAGCATGCTACTCGCTTCAGGTGCCTTTCAAACCTATCAGGGTTTCTTCCTTTGATGTCAGCATATTTTACATCAGAACTTTGTCTTTTTCAAACAACTCTCATATTGATGAGCATGATTACAGATGAGACTGTAATGTAAATATATCCTTTTAAAATGAAATTTAATTACTTTATTTTTTTCATAATATCAAGTATATCTGACCTCAGGCATAACCCTAGGTATAAATTTAAATGCTTTAAAAGGCTCATTTTATGGGTAAAAAACCTAAAAGTACATATTCTATGTAGTTTTAGAGATTATTCTTTTACTGATTCAAGTAATTCAAAGACATTTATTGCCTGAAAAAATCCTGCTCTGCTTGGAATTTAAGTGCTCATGCTTTTAGAAAAAAAAAAAAATTAAAATCTGATTAACTGTGACATATACTGACAGTAGTAATAGTGGATAGGGATAAGAAAACAATGTTAATATTCTTGAAAATAGTACTATGCATCTTTGTTTTGAAAGTGACTCCTAATTATTTTAATTCTGGTAACTTTGGGGGAGCAAAAAAATGTGTTGTGGTTTATAGCATGGAGGCCTTTAAAGACAAAGACATTTCATTAGCTTTCTAAATTTGTCAGGGCTTAGACCCCACAACAAAAGAAGAGATATGGAAATACCTTGGCCAATATTAACATGAAAAAAATCTCCAAGTTTTTGCTTAGAAATCTAAAGTTTGTATTTTCACTTTTAAAAAAATTATTTTTTCTTCAGAAAAAAATGTTTTCTTGAGAGCTTTATTTCATAACGAAATTCCTATAATTTTATTTAAAATAATATGAAAGGGAAATAAATGGTGAATAGTTTTCTCTCCAGTGCTACAATGTTAAAACTTTCATCTATGTTCTTGATGTTATAGTCACATACATTCAACATACATATCACCATTTCTTAAATATCAAGTATATGATGTTATCTGCCAAATTTTCAAATCAAACTCTGCAGTGTCTGACTTTTGAGTCAAGGATACTCACTGTATTTTATGAAGGAAGTGTATTGTCATGTAGCTAACTCATTTTGGAATAGGTACTGAAATAAAGTGATCACTTTCATGGCATTCTTCATACCTTCAAAAATTGCTTCATTAACTTTAGTAGCAAGTTCAGCCAATTGAGCATCTTGTATTTTTCTCCCATCATAAATCTATGGCTGCTGTAATTTTTGTGTTGTTTTATTACTTGCAAAGAAGAAAAGCCTGAGGTACTTTAGGACATGGTTTAGTAAGTAATATAGGTGGAAGGGGGATGGTTTGACTAGATGATCTTGGAGGTCTTTTCCAACCATAATAATTCTATGATTCTATATCTGGCCTCTTTCAGAACTCATACTTTTGTCAAAATACCTCTAATTACCTAAACAATGTACAAGGACTTGTATAGGTATTTTTACTGACTCATTTTCTTTTATCATGACATTTAGTGAACATTTGCTGGCTTGTGATTCTTGGACACAACATAGAGCAGCTATATAAAAGCTAGAGGTATAATTATATAGGAGATTGAGATACACAGTGTCTAGCTGAAATTATTTTTCATTCTAAACTACAGAATTATTTGGAGTGTTGTGGCATGGTGAAGTTTATTATGATATTTTCTCATATATAGTGAAATAGCAATTAATACTGCAAATTAAAGTTTATTTAACCTCAGCATACATAGTGATCAAAAGCACAGAAAAAATAATGACTTTAGGATTCTATTGGATTGTACATGAAACAGTTGTAGTTGCCTGGAAGCTAGCAGTCTTCTAGTGTTGCATCTGTAACATTTGGGGAAAAAAGACGTAATGGAAAAAAAAATTAAAAATTCACTCCTGCAATTAGTAAGCAAGAATATGAAATATTTTCTTTGCTCTGAATTGATCTTGAGGATAAAGAAGTAACTTGGCAGAAGAAAAAAAAACAGTCATCCGGTAAAAAAACCCCAAAATCTCCACATTCAAAAAGCAATACAACAAAACCCACAACCAACCAAACCACCCAAATAATTCCAAGAACTGTCATTAACTGATATGACAAATTTCCTATTGATTTCACCTAGCTGTCATCAAGATGCAACACTGCTTGGCTACCTGCATTTTAGAGAATTCAAATGCACAGGGAAAGAATGAATTTTCATAATACTTTTACCTATTCTTTGTACACTGGAAATATTATTCCTCTTTTATTTGTTTTGTATAGCAAGTTTCTGTCTCTGCCATGGGTGAGTCACTAATTACATATAGGATCAGATCATCAGCCAGCAACTCACCTTACTCATGAAATCACTGGACCAGCAAAGAATCTGGTTTGTTACTATTATGCACTGCTACTGTATTATCTCTAGTTACTGTAATAAACAGACTGTGAGGATGTTTTAGCCCTCTGTTGTTGTATTGCCCATATATTTAGTCCAGTTCTTAGTAGTTGAAGAGATTAGGGAAAAAAAAGAATGTAATGACTTGACTGATGAGTCAGTGTATTGAAGCGTGTAAGTGAAAATGCCTGACTTACACCTGGAGAGAATTAATCAACCAACAGCAATGCCAAGTAGAATATTATATGTTTGCAAAGTACATACTTAAGATGAAGTGAATGTTTTATTAGGAGGTTATGATTTAAATGTTTAGTTTGATCCCTTATTATCACTACTCACATCAAATAGAAATTTTTCCCTTCACTTAATCTCTTCTCCCTGAAATCAATATATTATTAGGCAATAATTCTTGCTTCTGATTGCATTCTAATGAATATTGGTTCATTTTAATCTTTGTGGTGGTGACTTTGTATGCTCCTTTAGCTAATGCGGGTTAAAAGTCCAATACAGTTGCCGGGGTTTCCCTGAACTCCACTTGTACAGCTAATGTGGCAAGTAGAAACTTTTGAGTTAAGTGAGTATTGACCACATATATGCTTTCTGTTCTTATTATGTTTTGAGATATATGGAAGACAAACTTACACCAAGAACTCGAATATGTCAGAAGTTAGGAGCAGAATGATCTTACCTGGAAGAGGAGAGGAATGAGGGAGGCCGAGGTCTGAGGAAGAGCCAAGAGATGTAAGGGAGGGTGCCACAGTGGTTGAGGACTACAAGAGAGACAGAACTGGATCAGACAATTATAGCAGGGAAAAAAGAGCAATCTGGCTCAAGAACAGCAATGGTTCAAGGCTTTAGCAGAAGAAAGGATGTTTAATGTTTGTGAGCAAGGTGGGAGGAGGAAGACTAGGAAGAGCGGGGGGGGGGAGAATAATGGTTATATACGAAAACTAGGATATTTGTAATTGTGCAATTCACTGCTATTTTTTTAGCAGTGCTATTGATAAAATAACCCGACAAAATATATGAGCTTCATTCTTGGACTGAATGCTAAGTACTATCAATATTACAATATGACAGGATAACAAATAAAAGAGCATGCACATTCAGTTGAAATTTGTTTCTTGGGAAAAATGATGATTACTCAATCCTCTAAAATATAAAATACTCAAATCCATATATTAAAATGAACTTCATGTCATGCATCAAGTTTCTAAACTGCCCATAGTTAACACTATCTGCAAAATATTAACTTTCACACTGCAATGTGACGCACTGTGGAAGGTTCAGTTAGTTGTAGTTTAAACTAGTTGGTCAAACAGTAGCAGAAAATTCAAATTACAAACTCCCAAATTACAAATTGTAATTTGTAATTATTATTGTAATTTGTAATTATTATTTGTAATTTGTAATTATTATTGTGAGGACTCACAATATTGTTTAAAACCCAGACTCGCGATAGGATTTTGAATCATAAATTCCATGTGTAACCAAGGGACATTAGTTGCATAACTGCTTTTGTTAATATGTGCTTTTATAAACAAGTAGCTGTATAAGCAAGACACTTGATGAGAAAATTCAAGGAAAGAAATGAGGTTATAGAAATAACAAACTAATCTGTTTTTATGAACAAAGAATTTCATTCACAGAGGAAGTGAATCACTTTCTCAGGATATTAACTAACAATAGCTTTTTTTCAAGGTTTTGATTTGTTTAAGACCATACTTCTTTCCTTTGACTTTGCTGTTACTTACTCAACACTTATGACCTTGTCTACCCACAGAAGATACTATACCCATTAAATTGTGTTATTACAGTCTTTATTCAGCCTCATCAACTTTTCCAAATGGAGTTGGGAGAAGAGGAGAGGGGAGAAATATGAAAGTAGATTTAATAGGGATAGATAGTGATTCACAGTGTTTCATAGATACTATTAAGATAACAAACAATGTATTCTCGATGAGTAAATAGGGTTTCATAAAAGCCTCCCAGCTTGCTCCTGGTGATAGCTTTTAAAGTATCAAGAATGAAAGCATACATTTTCTTCTGTCAAGGTTGTACAATGCAGCCATGGGGACAATAATGTTCTAAGGGGCTCATTGAATGAATGTCAGTCTTCTTTTATATTCAGTGAATATATCTTTCTTGGTTCATTAATTGAGAACAGATTATGATTTTTATGAACTTTCTATTTGCTATTGTTCACTGAATGTTTTTATGCAACCCTGCTGACTCCAACAAACATTAGTTACTTTAGGTTTGTGTGGACATAACCAAAGGGGAAGCTGGTAAAACAAGTAAAGTACAATTTGTATTAGTTAAATGAATGCCATTTTTTGTCCCTTTTGATTCTGGTTGCATTACAACCAGTACCATAATGCTGTTCTACTTTTGTAGTGCTTGAAACTAGGTAGACTCCCATCCCAGTTCAGCGATCTAGATAATCCCTGTCAATAGAGGAAATTTCACAAATACAGAGGTGTGAGTGTTCTATCATCTATGCCCAAACTCTCCACCTTGTGCCTACCTCACTTCTGTTTACACGTTACCAATGAGTAAACTAAAGAATAGCCGTGTCATCTGCATCAACATCCAGTGTGGACACTCTGACTTCTTTCCCACTCCATTGCCCCTTGTCCTCTTTCTGTCATAACTTCACTACCCCTCTCTTGACAATATTTTTCTATTGACTATGTAAACTTCTCCAGTCAGTCTTGCCAGTGATATGTAGGTTTTGGGGGCTAATAATCTTAGCCCCCGAATTATTACAAACTTCATGTAGGATTAAATAAAAAGTTTAAGATTTGACCAATTGAGTGTGTAGATGCCTTGCTAGATAAGTTTGTTCAATAAAAGATCCCTTATGAATTCCTCTATTTAAATGATTTTTCCTCTATTTATTTTTTTCCTGATTTTTCTAGAGTCAGACACTGGAGAGATTTCTTCACTTCGTAGACTCTGAGAGACATTGTTACTCATAGATGATGCAGTGCTTTAAAGTGTCTTTTATTGCAAAATAAATACTTGAAATATGCTGCTGGATATGAGGAATGGTCTGATGGCAATGGTTTATAGTGACAATGCAATCAATTGTATGTATTAGCTTTTAGTAGAAACAATTTATCAGTCTCTTTGTCAAAATAAAATTTGACTTATCTTTCTGTCAGCAGGACAAGCAATACCAAGGTCAGAGAAGACTGAAAAAAAATTTAAGTGCCTGTTTTTTGTGTTTCCTTGTTTTGTTGTTTTTTGGGGTTTTTGTTTATCCTCTCCAAATTTACATTCCTAATATATTGTAAAATACTGTGTGTTTAAAAGAATTCAGCTGATTCATTCTGGAGAATCCTAATAAGAAAATTAGATTATTTTTTTTTCCCAATAGGTTATATTTGAACACTTTCAAACCCATATTTTAAAAGCCATGCATTGAACTTTTAAAGAAAATGTTGCCATAAAGTCTTATGGTCATTTATGAAACATTTGTTTTTCTCATTTTTTCTTTGGTAATTTGTAACTATATCCCATTGGACAGGTGAGTGACCTTGTTTGCCGTTTTGTTAATCAATAATAGAGCTGTTTCTACTGTTCTTGTAACTGCATAAGACATTTTTGAGTACATTAAAGAATGTTTTCTAGCCTGCAGTATGAGAAAAAAAACCCAGAATAGGTGGTGGAACTCATCCTTGTAATCCACTGAAGCCAGCAGCAGAATGGAAGGATTTCTTATTTTCTAACCTCATGCATTGGTGGAGTTAATCTACATTTGTCTTTTGTTGACCTGCACAGTATAAAATGGAAACCCTTGTAAAGTGAAGAGACATGTACAAAAATACTGATATTAAAATATTTAATTTTTTGAAAGGAAATAGTAAATCTAAGGAATATAAGATTGATAAAGCAAAATATTAGAATATTGGTAGATGGCTAGGCATAAAAATTCCTAGTAATCAATTTAAAAAATCAGCAATAATGTACATTGAAAAGTCTTTTGTTCATTCTTGCTGGAGAATTTTGAATATTGTAAAGAATTAATTGTCACTTTGAAGAATGGATGCACATTCTAGTCTGAGGCAGTGCTGAGTTGAATGCTACTTTGCACTTGATAAGTAACTAATGTGCATTACCTACTTCAGCAATATTTGTAATTGGGGCCTGTAGCTGGTAGATGATATGTTAGATTGCAAACAGTGTCAGAAAGTAGAGGGCTCTTTCCATTAGCCAACTAAAATCCTGGACTTCATGTTCCCTTAGATGGAATTTAATTTGTAATAGAATATGTGATTATGAAGTGTACGTTCCTAGATGGTGGCTCTTTTGCTATATGCCTGTCATACATATTAAGTAATCTTTTACAAGATAAACTGTAGAGCTGTACCGTTGTAAGCCCAACTAGTGTGCAAAGGCATTTAGAATGTATGCAAAGGGATGAACTGATTCTGTCAAGGGTCAAGTGGAATGAAATATGAAGAAGAAACATTGCTTTATAGTATCTTTATCCTTTCACCCCTTGCTTTCTGAAATTTTACTATTTATTTTATTTGTTTAGACTTTTTAAGTGGTTATACACAATTAAGGATAATTAAAGATCAAATGTGAGAGCTAGTGCTACAGGCTACTATAAAACAAGTTCTACAATGCCTCAAATTTAAGTAACTGCTCCTCCGGGAAAAATCAGATTACAATTAGGCATTTAGCAGTTCAGTAACACTTCCCCAGTGTTATATAAGAAGAATTTGGCATGTAAAAAGCCGACTGAGTAGTAGAAGCCTTTCCTTTCCATATCAGAACTTTAAAAACTCAATAAGCATTTCAGCACACTTAAGCATACTTTTAAAAAGGACTGAAGAGGTCTCACTATTGAAGCTGCTCCTATTAGCATCTCATTACATTTATACTCAGGACACTCTGAAAGGGAGAAGCACACAATCTGGTTAATGCTCTCAGTATGAGTACTGGATTTCTTTAACCTAATATCTGCCTTAACTTTTTCTGAATCTTAAAAATTCCAGTTAAAAGTTTAAATTTAATTTTGGCAATGAATATTTAAGTAACTGCAGCTTTTTTCTGAAGTGAGTAGTTCTGAAATAAATTCTCATATCTATTCAAGATAAAGATAATACTTTCCTCTGTTCCTGTATTATGCATGCTGCATTGAGAAACAGAGGATGGAGAAGGAATTCTGCAGGATGCAGAACCCTCCTTTGAAAGACTCATGATGGTTATGTCAGAAGTACAGTGCCAGAACACCTTCCTAGTCTCCAGATCTACACGCAGATCCTCTTTCCCTACTGCAACACCATCACAAGAAAAGACCCAGGTGTCACGATCCACAGCCAGGTAGACCAGTTTGGCAGAGGTTAAACCCCCTTGCTTTCCAACCTGGCCTCAGAGCACTCTGGGTGGTTGGGGGCGGCTGGGCTTAACCCCTGAGTGATGTCCAGTTAGGTGTTTTGTCGTGACTAGGTTCTTATAATTCCCGGGAACAGAATTAAGACTCAAAACGGAGTCAAGTGTACTTTTTACTTTATTTAGCCTATGACAAGTGTACAAAATAGGGGGGCAGGGAGAGAGAGAGGGAGAGAGAGAGAGAGAGAGAGAGA
>VXBZ01009571.1:111668-191286 GCA_013399135.1 Heliornis fulica | reverse complement strand
AGTTACCACCACGGAGCTGGAGCTGCAGCGTCCCGTCAGTCCGAAGTCTTCAGGTGGTGTCCAAGCATTCTTCCTCTTCTCCTTCTTCTTCTTCTTCGTCGTTGTTGGGTCTTTTATTGTGCTGCCCAGGAACCTAAAAGTTATTTATTGCCCAATGCTGTCCGTGAGGAATTTGTAGATCCCCTTTACTCCCCCACTCCGACTCCAGGTCTGGGATATGTATAAACTGACAGTGGTGATAGCCTTTGCCTTGGAGGCTTTGCACAGGAATGTAGGGAGAGCTTGGTCTCAAGGTCTAACAAGCTGCCTTTTGTTCCTTTTTGATGGGGATGATATGGCAGCAATGTTGAGACAATCAACCAACAGTCACAGTTCTTTACACCAGGTTGTGACTCTGTCAGCTACTCCCTCACAGACTTTTTTCCAATACAAAGGAAATAAATAGAGGGTTGTTTGGTGTTTTGGGTTTTTTTTTTTGTTTTTGTTTTTTTGGGTATTTTTTTCTGCTGTAGGAGATGCTGAATATTCCAGTACTTTGGTCTAAATAATTGAAAAAACAACATTTTAAGGATCACTGAACATAATCTCAAGGGGGAACATGTAGTTTCACAAGCCAAGCAGAATTTAGTGCTAAAGTCAATATTTGACTGTTTTACTTGTCATTCTCAATGTGCAGTCAAAACACTTCTCTAGAAGTTACTATCGTCATTAAATTAGAATGGTAACATCTTAGTAAATCTGCCTTTGGATAAAATGGTTGTGAATGCCCTTTCTTCTCCTCCTTGTTCAAGTCTCTTCCAGTTCATTTATCAGGGTCTGACTACAAGAAGAATTTTAGTTTAGGTATAAAATACATATTTGTATTTTTCAAGGAAGAATGAAGACTGGGGTTTATTTTTTTTAAAGTTTCCTACCCTTATTACAGTTTTTAAAAAACACAGAAATGCCCACAATTCAGTAGCCAGCAGCCATACCCACCACTGTGAAGCAGGAGCAGAATGTGAGTATAAAAAGGTAAATCTAAAAGATTACAGACAGGGTAGACTAGATTTTAAACTGGTCAACCTTTCCCTAAATATCAACTACCTTATTCTGTTCATTTTGTTCAAACTAAACACAGTAACCTATGTCTATCTTTTTTTCTTTGTTTCTTTTTTTCTTTTTTTTTTTTTTTAATGTCTGTGTCCTGCTTTAAGAATATCCCAAATGTATTAGTTGCATAGGAGGGGAGGGGAGGAAGTATATCGAGCCCTACNTCGCGAGTTTGCGTGTCGTCCTTGCGCAGGAGCCGTGCTGATCTAATCTGTAACCAAAGAATGTAAGCTGTTTGTAAAAAGATTATAAAAGATGAACCAAAATTGAGGGTCTTTGGAATCTGGCTTTGGACGCTAGTCCCCAGGTTCCCGGGTCCCCGAATAAAGCACCGCATAAACTAACTCTGTTGGTTTGTGTTTCGTGTATCGGGCAACACTACCATGGGCTACAGTTCTTCACAAACTGCCCCTTCATGGGTGCCTTTCATGTGGTGCAGATGTTTAGGCCCAGACTACTCCAGCATGGATCCCTCGTGGGGTCACAAGTCCCCCCCAGCAAACCTGCTCTGGCATGTGCTCATCTCTCCATGGGCTGCAGGTCCTGCCAGGAACTTGCTCCAATTTGAGCTTCCCACTGGGTCATCCTTCATGTGTCTCCACCTTCCCCGCCATGGGGTCATCCACAGGCTGCATGTGGAATCTCTACTCCCCATCATCTTCCATGGGCTGCAGGGGTACAGACTGCTTCACTACGGTCTCCATAGGCTGCAGGGGGATCTCTCCTCTGGTCGATCCTCTGGAGCACCTCCTCCCCTTCCTTTGCTGCTTTTGGTGTCTGCAGAGTCACTTCTGTCACATGTTCTCACTCCATTCTCTAGCCACAAAAAGTAGCCCCTTGCATTTTTTCCTTCTTAAATGTTAAACCAGAGGCACTAATTAGCTTGGCTGGGTCTGGCCTTGAGCAAGGAAGTTTCTCTCTGTCAAGCCTAGAGAAAGCTTTAAGCAGCTTCTTGCAGAAGCCACCCCTGCAGTGTGGACGCCCGCCCCTCCCACCCCCACCAAACCTTCCCATGCGAGCCCAAAGCAGCTGCTAAGCATCCTATGACAAAGAGCCTCTATAGTGTACTTCTGTATTGGACTCATACTGAGGGAGGGCTACACATGCACCGTGTAAAGGTCAGATTAGTAACAGGTCAAATTAATGTCAGGTTCATCCAAGGTTGCTGAAAGATTTGGATAATTGTCATGGCACAAGACCAACACGCCTAATAAACTGCCCAGAAATACCTCGGATGGGCTCAAGGACTGAGACACTACGTGGGCAAGGGACACTACACTAAGACAATGCTCTGAGGCAGTGAAATAGAGGAACATAGACTTTGTTGAAAAAAATAATCTTCTGAAGTTTCTTATGAGCTGCAAAACAAAGCACAGCAAGTAGTAAACCTGCCCTGCTTCAGGGCGTATCATAAAACTTTCTCTGAAAGTGATTTTCCCCTATGTTTACCCTCATGTTTACTACTTTACCTGAAAGATTGTCACTCCGTTTTATATATTTCCAATATATAATAAAGACTCTGTTCCACAGTCCTAGTCTTTGCACATGTTGAAGGAAAATCTAATGTGCATAAATTAGATTAATGGGAAGAGAATGCGGGGAAGACAAGATACAATAGAAATACCCGATTAGTGCAATAAGATGCAGAGACAAAACACGTGCTGGCCACCTATTCATTAATTTTGAGAGGAAAAGAGCTGATAGATTTATTCAGAGTACAGGATATTTGTGGAGTTTTCTTACATATACTTAGATACATGTATTTAAGATTTAACAAAGTGAAACCTAATGTTTTACATTATTTAATGAAAATAGAAATATGGAGTGTGCAGTTATAGTATACTTTGATTTATTTACATATAGATGTGATCTCTCTTACATATTTTCTTTTGAGCTCCTTGGGAATTTACAAGTCTAACTCCTATGCTTTGCCATTAAAAGTTACCCTAAGGTCCTGCCAATAACTGAGGTATAAATATTATTGTTCTTCTATGCAATATTGAACAACTATTTTCTTGGCAGCTACATGATCAGCTATGCATTCCTGTGAAAAATGCTGTTGTAAAGTTCATAAGTGAAAAATCTCTGTTCAAAACCTAAAAAATATTACCCCTAAGAAGGTGGGGGGTGGGAAAAGATAAAAGAGGACATGCTCCCCCAGCCTTTTTGCATGCAGCATGTGCTGCAATACATTCCTAGATCATACTTCTGTGTTGTGTTTAATGGATTTCAAAAGTAAATTTGGGTGCGTGTGAATGATAATAAACAGAAAAATATGCAAGAATAAAACACAGTTGCTTCTCAACATGAACGGTAGACTGCTAGCTCTTCAGCAGTCACAATATAAATGCTATTTGCCAGCTAGCAGGTTTGTCAGGCAAATCATTTCTCTGAAGCAGGAGCAGCGAGTACCGCTCTGCAATGAAATAATCAGATACAGTAATGAAATTGGTGATAAAACGAAGAACAATGGTCCTGAGCATAAAACATGTTTTCCAGTTCATCAGGATACTGCAGAAAATCATGGACAGACTGTCAGGTTATTTAAAGAAGTTAAGATATTTTTAGGCAAGATGTAGTTGCTTGGAATATGTTCTCATTTCTAGTAATCTTATTTTTTTTCTGGAATGAATTTATAGAAAACTCAAACACATAAAAAACCCACCTTCCTCAGGGACTGTCTAATTTTCCATTTTGTTTTAATAGTATGTTTCTTTCAAGTTGCAGAAGAGATTTTCTTTGGTTATATTTTTTTTTTTTCACTCAAAACCTTGTAATGGTGAAAGAATGATTAATCATTACATCCAAAGAACGGTGTTCAATTTGAGAACCTAGACCAAAAACTTCAGATAAGGCAAAACAGAATAAAAACTTGTGCTTTATTTTTTTTTTACCTTTGTTTTCGTCATGACTGATTATTTTTTTTTTCCTCTTGGTCTGAGATTTATTGATTAAAAAAAAACAAACCCCAAAATATTGCCTCACCACTGGCTAGAGTATTAATAAATAGGAAATAGGAAATCTTTAGAGGGCAGGTTAGAGATAACAACACTCTACGCCATTGAAAGTTGAGAGCCTGAATTCTAATATTTATATAATTACTTATGACTTTCTTTTTAATGGAATAGTGCACATGAAAAGCATCGGGTTTTAGCTTATTAATTTCTAGAGTAGAATGTATTGTCTCATTTTTAAAGTATTGTTCCTTGCTTACAATCTAAAATTTCTTTGCTTGGCACCCTTATGAAATTTTACTTTTTTGAAGGACATCCAGCTGGAACATTCGTGTCTTAAAATGACAAAATCTTGTTCTTAGTGATGTGAAAGAGTCCTAGGTAACGCATATACAATAGTTCTTTCTGACTGCAAGAAATCACAACTCTAAAGCACTAGTTTACATTTAAAATCACTATAAGAGTTCAATCATCCAAGATGAAGAATTAGCTGCTAAAGTCTCTCTGACCCAAAGGGAGGTTGAATTAAAGAAATGTGTTTTCTAGTTATCATTTGCACAGTGAATGGATCAGCTTACGTTAGAAAACAGCTCCGCATTGCCTGTAGGTCTATGTGGCATGTCAGCATATGCACTGAGATGAATTCTTCACTCTTACCCAAGATATCATAAGTATCTTCAGGGTCTACAGTGACTTTTTCATTGATTAATTAAACATAATCTCTTCATTTCATAAGAAACTTTGTTTCTCCTCACAAATACAAACTCTTAGTACAATAGGCAGGAAGAATTGCTGGTTAAGGAAAAAACAGTGTAAATAAAATGTGGTTTTATGATGGTTATTATGATGGATTTAAAATGTGGTTTCTCATACAGACAGCTCACCTTCCAAAATTGTACGTAAGTGCATAAGAGTAATAAGCATAGTACAGATTGGCAGTATGTATTGACGCTGTCTAGTGCATCCTAATAGAGTATTTTCCTGATGTGATTCCCCTTATTTGGCGTAATTTTTAGTTTCACCTGTTAAATAATGAGAGCAGACGTTTATCACAACACCTTTTCGTAGAAATTAAAAATGTAAAATGTCAATATTTTCTTTTTAATGCAGCCATACATTTATTACAAAGCAGTGATTCTGAGGTAGTTTGTCTTTCCCCACCCTTTTCTCAGGAGCTAGTACTTCTCTCAAGAGTAGTCCAATTGTCCTTTATAGGAAACTGCATGTTCTGACTCCTAATTCGATTGTTTGTCCACATCTAGGTTCAGCCTCAAGGGCTAATCAAACCATTTAGCTCCCATTAACACCATGTCTGCTATTGTGTGGTTTCTATGCCTCATCACATCAATACAGAAATAGGTTGATTATAATGTTGTTTTCCAGAATCTGTGCAATCAGTGTTGGAGCTACTAAATGAAGCAGTTGCCTAGCAAACAATGAAGCAAAATCAATGCAAACCTGTTAAATGTTTTCATGTTTCCAATCTGTGCATGTCGATGAAAAAACGTTCTTGAAAAAATATTTGACTCACTTCTAGTTTTTTTAACATTTGCCTTGTATGCCAAATCTCTTAAAATGAGCATCACGCAAGGATATTTAGAATATCGTAATTAAAGAAAAGAAATATTTTAATGCTTTATATCTAACCTAGTTTTATGTAATCAAAATTATTTTTTTATTGAGAGAATGAAGACTTCAATATTTAAAAAATAATTTCAAAGCAGTTTCCTATAATCCCTTGCTTTAAAAGTGAAACAATTTTCCCTATAGAGAAGGTAGGAGGTAAAGATATGTTTGTAGAGGAACACACAGCTTTGTACCCTTTGTATCCATACTGTTTCTTTCTAATACCTTTGGAGAACAGTATCTCCATGTTCTTTAACAAAACAGAGTTCCTGCTCTTTGAGAACAAATTCCTGTCAGGTGTATGCTTTTTTGGCTAACCAGTTACCTAAACAACAGTAGTATTTTCATAATCCATGTAAGTTGTCAGTTAGCAGCCCTTACAACATCATGTAGAGAAAAAAAATGCAATAGTAGAGAGCTGGGTCTGCCTTTCTACCCTAGTGTATATCGTAAAGGAATACAGAGGTTCAAGCACTATACTAGAAGAGATATGTTCTGGAGTATTTTTGTGGGAAGATATCATTATCTGTGATACTTTTAATAATTGACACTTACTGAAGGAAGGCAAAGGTAGAAGTTCCACTAATTAGCCCGAGTAGCTAATTTAATAAAACTATGAAAAAAGGATGCACATATCAGCTATATAGCTCTCAAGGCATCCTGCATAGCAAAGACAAGTTTATTACAACTGAAGAACATCACGGCATTTTTTTTCTTTGTGATTTCCCCTTAAAGGCATTTGTGAGATGAAAGTTAATGATATCCTTTTCCCTTTGAAAACATACAGTAATCTGCTTTATTGTCTACTTTACTCTTTCCCTGAAAAGCTCCGTGTTTGCTGCAGCAAACCTCATGACTTCATCTGAGAGAGGACAAATTGTGGAAATTGGCTCCAAATGAAGGATTAAGGTCAAAAACTGTACAGAATCATCACCAGCATTTCTGATTGCAGATCAGACAGAATTTTCTCTTTTCAAACACAAATCTAACAAAATACACATGGGAGGTGAAGCCGAAAGGAGCCCACATGTGTTGAAGTGCTTTGTTGGATCAGAACCAGACAGGCTGGCCAACCTTTGCTTGCTACATTGATTTCATGCTAAGTGTCCATATGTTTACAGAGAACTATTCTTCCTGGAATGCTTCAAAACTGTTTTTACATTACAAGCTATAATGAAAGAAATTGCTTCAGCCAGTTGTGCAGTACATTTGCGGTGTAGTGTGCTGCAGTGGTTAATAGAGCACAGCCGCACTGTAAAACGGCTTAGGACCAAAGCAGAAGAACGCTGAATCTAATTAAAAATGCAAAGGAAAATGAAGCAAGCAGATTGTAATTACCTGAGGTGAAATTTAGCCAGGATGTCAGAATTAAAAGCTCATTCTTAGGAAGCTATCTGGTCTTTCTTAATAAACATGAGAAGTGCAGGGTGTCTCTAAAGTATTTGTCTATATGGGTTCGCTTGAATATACAGTGAATTTGCCCAGTTCCCGTTTATCATTGGCATGCTGATAAGATGTTGTGGCTTTAACCCCATTAAGATGTTATGGCTTTAACCCCATACAAGCTGCGGGTTGCTTAAAGGCACAATCTTTATATGGCAAGGAGTTATGCCTGCAGAAATGTTCCTCATGCCCGAGGTACTGTGTTTCACATGGGGTATAGAATGCAGTTAGGATGCAGTCTACCTAAACCTCATTATTAGAGTCTTGACACAGAAATGACAGAGAATGTAAACACAGTACTGCATACTCTTCAAAGGCAATCTGATGTATGCACCCATATTTTTATTTTTTGCATGTAGTGGAGACAATGACTCTGGTCCAGACTGGTAAAGTTAACAAACCCAGTGTGCTTTTTAATGGATGGGTATCTGGGTGCCAACGTGGTGGTACCAGAGTGACTGATCCTTCCATCCAGTCACCGCCTCACCAGCTGCCTCCTGGTCAAGGAAGCATTGGGCTTTTGTCTTATGGTCAGAATAATGGGTTTGCCTTATTGTTCTGCTCCAGCAGTGGTGACAATATGCTGGGCTTCCTAGCAGGTATATCCCTTTTTATGTCCTTTGGGTGACTCACCCATTTTCCTGTTTTCTGATTCTCTTTTTTGGTACTTCTGCACTTCTGTGTCTTCACCTCAGTCTCTTCCCTGACAAACAACATGTGCCTGATTATCTGTTTCCAAGGGGTTCTAGTTTTGCTACACCTGTATCCAAGTCTCAACATTATATGGTATAAATCATATTTAGGCACTGTTAATCTCGCAACTAATTTAGTTGCCCTAAACATCCCCAAGGCATCCCTCTAAGTGTGTATTCTAAGTGTATATCCTTTTCAGCATTGTCTGTAGCTTCTTTCAGCTGCTCACACTGTTGCCAGTCAGCTACAGTAATTTCTCATGTCTTGTACAGTAGCCTTCCTTGTTCTGTCCAAGTAGCATCACCCTGAGGGCATAGCCAATGGCGGGGCGAGTTGGCCACAGCTGTAACACACTCTCCATGGGACAAACACTGGTTGATCCACTGGAGAAACAGAATTAATGAAGCTGATTATAAGAGCTTGTTGTACAAGGACATCATCTGGCAAAGATCTAACTCGCGGTTCAGAAATATGAGCACAGACATGATATTAACAATGACTTTGTATGAATGAATATATCGAATGTAATTTTAATCTTTGTCTCTATATAAATTTTATGGTGGTCTAATGGTAGAGAAAATTGGAAAAAAATTTCGAGGAGAATAAAAGATGCAAAATCTGCAGTAATAACTTGATCTCATTCGTATTTGTAAGAATATTTCGAACAGACTTTCTGTGAGCGCCACCTACACCTGGGCTTCTGAATTTCACCTAAAAGCAGTTGGAGTGATTGTCTTCAGAGAGGTTCAAGAAAGGTGTCAAACAGGTGGAGCAACCTGTGGTATGCTTGCAAAAGATGACAACAGCCAGCTGGGATTCAGAAAACTCTGATGGTGTGTAAATAAGAGAAGTGGATTGAAAATAGTTTAAAGAAATGAGATGGACAGGGGTCAGGCTAGAAACTTGGTTTACAAAGCATTTTGAGGTTCTGGGTAGAAGAAGTTAAAAGCTATATGTTAATGGCCAGGAGTTCAGAGGTGAGTTAGTTTTTGGAAGCATGAAGGATTTGGGAGTCTTATATAGCATATCTTTAATTACATCCAGTTCAGCCTTCAGGAGGTCCACAGAAGATCTCATCCCCTAATCTCGCTAACACACAGAACCTCTAGGCAAACTTTTCTCCTCACTCTTGTTTCCACTGTCAGGTATGTGGTATCCATCAACTTCAGCGGGAGGTGAGCATTTAAATATGTTCGCAAATCTTGAAGTAATGACTTTCAAGATGAATGCTATAACTCCCATGACCAACAATAACCAAATGTGCATTTTAAATGCCATATAACAAATGCAGCCAACAAACTATTCATAATACATTTACAGATTAAAAAGGCTAAAGTACAGCCCTGTGATAGACTATTAAATTAAAAAAGAAAAAAAAAGTTTATTCAGGGAACTTGAAATAGGCATATAGACCATCTAAAAGAAGGAAAAAAGAGTCAGTGATTCATTGTGACTCATTCTGCTAAAAAATTAATCGAACAAATGAATTTTCTTACTAACTTTTCTGTGGGTTTGAGTTTTTTTAGACAAAACTCAGCAAATGAATAAACTGTCACAGAACAAGAACAATAAGATATTTAAACTTAAAATGCATATTTAATTGATCAAGAAATATACATATAAAATATGAGTTTTATGGGGATGAATTAAATAAGTATTCACTCAGGCAGAGGTATATCTAGATGGTCTTGTATGTTTTTTTTTTTTAACTAAAAGAAATAGAATGAGTCAAAAGTATCTGAGATATCTCAACTAAAATATAAATTGATTGGTTTATATTTTTGAGAATGGCTCATAAAGAAGTTTGAAGCTGCTGTGAGCCCATACATTCCTGTTGCTAACAATGCCTTCAGCCTGTGTTATTTACTCTGGTAGTTCATGGCATTGGGAGTAGATGAGCATTTTGTGATACGAAACTCCCTCCTGTGTCCAGCCAGGAGAAAATGCTAGATAACCAACTGTGACTTCCAACCATTGCCAAGTCACTGATTTCAACCAATATGAAGGAGACAAGTAATTATTTTCAAATGTGAATCTATGGCGTACAGAAAGGGTAAACTCACCAAGGGTCAGTGGAGCAGTACACTTTCCATTCATACTCCATCAGCTCATCTATGAGGAACTCAGCAGAAAGATGCTATAAAATTTTTAAAAATAAAATAAAGTGTGTTGCAGAGGAAAAGCAAAGAGATACTCCTTCAGGTACAGAGATCACATTGCTGCTCAGATACATTCCCTTGATTTATGTTTGTCATGCAAAGGTTTGCTTTAGGATTTGTACAGTTATAAATATAAGGAATGGATCATAGTTCATTCACTGACACTTTATGACAAGTGGTGTATTTTCATTAATAGTCAAAGAAAACTTGTTTAGTTTATTTAGTTTTTAATTAAATTTAATCTTTCATGGAAATATCTTTTAAATTATAGAAATGGGTTTCAGCAAAAGAATTTTCTCACTGTATCTGTATGCATAACTATTTTCTATCGTTAATGTACTTGTAAATATTGCAATCATTATTTTGTATTCTGACTTGTACTTATTAAGTGAATATTTGGATAAGAGCAGATCACTTAAAGAACTTGAACTGGACTTTTTTTACAATATGTGATTTTCTTGTTGACATTTATTCTATCAAATTACTTTTTTAGGTAGTTAATTCAGATATTGGCTCCTATATCCAGATTATATATTAGAATCATAAAATCATAGAATGATTATAGTCGGAAGGGATTCCCAGAGGTCATCTAGTCCAACGCCCCTGCAAGAAGCAGGGACACCCCCAACTAGATCAGGTTGCTCAGGGCCTCATCCAACCTGGCCTTGAACGTCTCCAGGGATGGGGCATTCACTACCTCCCTGGGCAATCTGTTCCAGTGCTCCACCACTCTTACAGTAAAGAACTTTTTCCTAATATCCAATCTAAATCTACCTCCCTCTATTTTGAAACCATTACCCCTTGTCCTGCCACAACAGGCCCTACTGAACAGCCTCTCCAATATATATATATTCAGTAATTTATTATGAAAGTGTGTTGAGTAATTTTTTACTATTTTTCCCATACAGTGCTCCTACATAGGATGTATTCTTGTACCTCTGGTTATACTACCGAAATAGAAGTCTACTCTTTTCTATGAGAGGGGAATTTAGTTGCAATTTCTTTTCTGATATTGTGATTTTCTTGGAAATGTGACTTTTCAAGAGAACAATGAACAGCTATGAAATAAATAGAAAGAAATCTTTAAATATTAGGTTCTTGGCATGAGATGCCAGCTGGTTTGAATCAGTGAGGGACTCCTGACTTGTTTAGAGAGGCAGTGACTTTGATGGAGGATTAGGTTCATTGTCCTTAACTGAGAGAAGCAACTACAGGACAATTATGCCATTAAAGTTTTGTTTGTAACTGGGAAAAAGTAGGGAAAATTGTAGGAAACCTGTGCAAGTACTGTTCAGAGATATGGAAGACATTAGTGTGTTATCGTGACTGTTTCAGTCACAAATCCAGCCAAGGCACTGTACAGGCTGCTATGAAGAAAATTCCCATCCTGACCCAGTACAAGGAGAGAATGTTTTACTTCAGGAATAGGAAAAGAAAGCATGAAAAGTTTTCAAGTTAACGATCTTCTGCCCAATCTGGCTATTACTTGCAGGTCAAGGTAATTTTTCTCTTCCTCTCAGGCTTGTATTTTAATGGTTCAGATATGTTCCATTCATTGCAGGGCACTGCATTGTCCCACACGGGGATCTGATTCTTAAGTGGCTGGAAGAGCACTTCCAGCTCCAGCTTTGACTCTTGCATTTAAAATCCATAGAGGCATTTATTTATGCTCTCTCTCTCTCTTCCACTCACTCTTTTGTTTTTGTTTTTTTTAATTTAACTTTTGGGTACATCCAACCCTGCTTTGAATTTAATGTTATGGAAAAGATATGTAAAAGAACATACATACTTTTTTTGATATGTGTCTGACCTGAGGTGAGAGGAGGGCAAACTTCTCAGAAGTTGCTTATCTACAGTCACTTGCGGTCTGGAAGTTCATGGCACATATTGCAACCTAAGAAAATAAATCTGTTCTGTGAGCCAATTATGGATTTTATAAAAGAAAAACATAAGCAAGTAAATATTTTCTTAATGAGACATAGTTCTAAACTGATATGCTACAGTTTTATTAGCTAATTAAAGATGAACAGTACAATGATCAAATAATGGGAACATTTAAAATAGAATCAATAAATCTGTCGTTTCCAATTATTCAGTCACTAAATTATTGCATTGAGTAATCAGCTCAAGTTATGAGTTTGACATGGGAAGGAGCTGTCTAATGTTAGCTTTGTCTTGGGAGAATTTAAGAGGGTTCTAGTTTCTACTTTCTGTCCGAAAACCCATACAAATTCTTGTCAATACAATACATATTCTTGTTAGTACAATACATATTCATGATATTTTTTTCAGCTGAAACCTTAGATGAGCACTTAAACTGGGACTGAGGAGGAACTTGCATTCACAGTTGTGATGTAAAACCTTTTACCTCCTGGGTGCCTTAAAGTCTGTAGATAGCTGGTTTGGCTTTTAAATTCTGTAGAAACATTGAAAATTACTATGTATGCACAAAATGGATATTCTTTTTAGATAACTAAACATTTAACCTTTCTATCCACATCTAAGTATTCTACTGGATCAAAATATTAAAAATATAGGCCTTCATAAGCCAGTGGAATAATTGAACGCATGCCTTGCCCCTGTCATGAAAATGCTTTAAGGTTTGGGCTCTCAACAAGGTTGGTGCCCTTACTTCCTTGACAGGCCATGACACTGCAAAAATGAAGAATGTAAAATTCCTGGTAGAAGAAGAAAAGTCACAAAACATTTATCTGTGTAGCCCAGTAAATATGGGTTTGCCATTTTCCGGGGCAACACGCTGTGTGTTGTGAGCAGTTGTGTCAGGTTCCAGGGGTGACTGGGCTGCCCTGGGCCTGAGCGGGGCTGAGCTGGGTTTCCCAGGTGCCCTGTGGCCAAGTGCCCACTGCCCAGCCTGTCTGAGCTCCAGCTCTGCAAATGTCACTGGGGAGTGAGCTGGCAGTCCCAGGCAGTCCCTGATGGCCAAACTGACCCTGGAAGATACTGGGGGGCTGTGGGAAGTGTTTGCTCCTTCCCTGGGAAGGGAGGAGATGTGGATGGGAAAACAAGCCCTAAATCAGAAGAGGAAGGGACCCTCACAAGAAACATCACACTACTCCATTGAATGGCTTGGAATTCTGTAGATCTCTCTGATACTCCCCAACCAAAAATCTACTGAAAGAGGTTTTAAGGGTGAAGCTGTCGACCTTAAGATCCAAGATAAGCATAACCACCCTAGAAAACAGTAGGCAATAGAAAAACATTGTGCAACAGGTTTACATTGAGTTTTTTCTGTATTAGACAATTCAGACTATTGGACTCCTAAAACACTAATTCGATTCCATGATAAATTCATCTATATAGTATATACTCTTCTATTCAGAAAAAGTATTTTGGTGTAACACCAGCAATGAGGGAATGGGCTTGGAGTAGCTAACTTATCATTGTTTATGAACTTTTGCATTAAACTACTGTTAAGTGTAGTATAGAAATAACCTCTTCCTTATAAATATTTTAATAATATTACATTTAACATAGAGAAATTTAATGATCCATTCAGTGACAGTTTGTTCTGTAAAAGTATTAAAAGTGACATTTCTTCCCTCACTGATATATCTCAGGAGATAATTCTTAATTTCCTCCAATATGTAGATATCTCAAGTAATGACTCATTAATGAATTAAATGCAAAGTTTTTTCTCATGATTGAAATTTCTACAAAATATTTGGAGGTACAATAAGCACTGTTATGTCAGGAATGTAATTTTATATGTTTATTAGTTTGGTTTACTTTTTAGTGAGATTTCAACATTATAAAATCTTATGCATGTTTAGTGCTGTTACAACAGAAGAAAAAAGTTTATATGTGTGTGATGAGACCTTAAATAATAATTAAAAATGCTCCTTCCAGAAACTTATATATTATTCCTTTGGCAATGGTCTTTGTATAAATAAATCCCAGATATATTTGTTGTATTCATTTTACACTGCAGTTATTATATGTATACTGATCTACTCAGTAAAAAAAAAATCCATGAGAATGGATACACCATGCTTTTTTTTCTTTTTGCTACTTATTTCTGTATTAGAATTTCTGTACAAGTACACTTATGGAAAAAAAAAATTCTCATCTAATATTCAGTGGAATATTTACCTCTACTCATCTAAGTGATATGATTCATCTCTTTTTTGTCAGAGCTTTGATTTATGTCTGATGACAGCATTTCCCCGGAACAGCATTATATCTACTTTCTTGGGACAGTGTGCATGCTGAGCATTTAAGAGTCATATCCTTAATCAATGCTTTAAACAGCATGAAATTTAAAAAATAGTAAGTGGCTTATGCTTATTTGGTTGTAGTCTTTTGTGTTCTGGGATGTATGACAACAGAGACTTTTAAAAAAGCAGGACAACAGGATTCTGGCTAAGATACCTTTGTGACTGAAAAAATTTGTCATAAATGTCTTAAATTGTTCAGCTTTGCTTGTATTTAGTCATTATTGTACAACACATATTCTGATGTGTGTACTCTATTTTCATAGCCTGAGTTTTTCTGGTATTTTCTCTCTGAATAACTTTATAGGACCATCTGGATTTGTACACGTTCATCCTGATTGCTACACCTTTTTCATGCATCCAATTATTTTTTTAGTTAGGGAGAGAGACAGTTTAATGGGAGTACCTTCTTTTAGTCCAACCCAGTGTTAGTTCACTTTGGATGACTATTTAAATGTTGAGAAACCCCACTCAGTGTGTTTTGACTTCTCTTGTTTGCTTTCTTTCTAGAAGTACTTATATAGAGAGAATTACATTGATTATGAATCACTTAAAAGTACTTTAATTCCAGTAAAGATTGGAACATGAGTCTGTTTCTATGTCTTCTCTTAGCTAAAAAAATAATAAATTAAAAATACTTCAGAAGGACATAGAACTCCTTGAGAGAGTCCAGCACAGGGCCACCAAGATGATGGTGTGGAACCCCTTCCTTATGAGGAAAGGCTGAGGGAGTTGGGTCTCTTTAGCTTGGAGGAGACTGAGCGGTGACCTCATTAATGCTTATAATTATGTTAAGGGCGAGTGTCAGGAGGACGAAGTCAGGCTCTTCTCAATGATGGCCAGTGACAGGACAAGGAGCAATGGGTCCAAGCTGGAGCATAGGAAGTTCCCTGTGAATGCAAGGAAAAACTTTTTCACAGTGAGGGTGACGGAGCCCTGGAACAGGCTGCCTGGAGAGGTTGTGGAGTCTCCTCTGGAGACATTCAAGACCTGCCTGAACACATTCCTGTGTGACTTGATCTAGGTGACCCTGCTTAGGCAGAGGGGGTTGGACTAGATGATCTTTCAAGGTTTCTTGCAACTCCTAACATTCTGTGATTCTGTGATATTTGAAAAGAATATTTTAATATAGCAAATGTAAATAAGTATCTATATACATGTCTATATCTGTATATAGCTAATATTTATACTAAGTATTTAAAGACTTTTTACTTATTTCATTAGAAAGTCCTTTATAGAGTGTACTTCAGATGACAGTCCCTCAAGGACAAAGCTATTTCTGAGTATTTTTGAACATTTCCTTTAAAAGTATCCCACTTCTTCCTATCAGAATCAGGATACCACATATAAGGAGGATTGCTCCAATCTAATTCATCATTTCTGTTCTCCCCACTATCCTGGAACTATCCCAGACATCTCTGCAAAGCAACGTCATACCATCTCTGTCAGCCCATCAGTCTCCATGGTGTGATGTGCTGATGGCTATGTATTGTGCAACATTTTTGAAAAACAGCAAATCAAATTTCATTAGAAACAATACTGAAGCATCAGCCAAAACCTGATTAACTAATACAACTCTGTACTTTATAGAAGCATCATTTAGGAATAGCTTTCTCCTAAATGAAATAAAAACTTACTTGTCTATTGGGATTAAATAAGGCCTACCGAAAGACATGCAGTAGTAACTGATGTTGGCTCAGTGACTTACTTCATGCTTTCTGACACTTCCAATTAGCATGGATCAGTAAAAAGAAAGGTGTTGGGTCCGCCAGCTTCCAATGATTCATTAACAGTTGAAAATTAAATTTTGGTAGGTTTATTCGTAAAAGAAATAAAGAGATTCAATGACAGCTGCCACTTGCAAAAGGACCAATCATTCATGACTCAGCTGAGCACCCCAGGTTTTTTGGTGGGAAGTTCATTTATGGATTTTTCAAGCTGATCTAATTGGTTTGCAGGAGGGCTAACAACCCTATTTCCTGCACCGGGTTTGACAATTGATACCATCTGGTTCATTGGATTAGCAGCTGTAGTTCACAACTTCTATCAATTCAGACATGTTTGTCAAGAGTTCTGCGTCTTTCGTCTCTTCCAATTCATTTCCCGCTTTATATGCTGAAATCTGCAGAGTTTCTTCACTGCAAAGCAAGGTTTCCTTAATTTATAGCACAGAGATAATAGGATGATGATAATTATTATTCTAGTCTAGTTAGAGCTGAGAAAAAGCATTCAGTGCCTACAGTAAACATGAGGGGATGAATTAACATTGAGAGCCACATCTGCATTTTATTTACTTCAGTGGAGATGGAGAGTGCTCAGTATCTCAGAGGAGTATAACATTCATCATGACGAAAATACATATAATTATCACATTTTAGAAATTGGTATCAGGTCTACATGACTCCTTGTTCAACATCTCATCTGCCATAACACAACGATTCCCTGACAGTTCAGTAAACATTCCAGTGTGTCTCTCATAAAATGAGAAGCTGAGGTAAATTTCAACACGTGGTTTCCTGCATATATAGACTGTTCCAAAAGTAAGAAGAAATGCTCAAAGGAGACTCTGCCCTGCTCTGGGGACAAACCTAACTGCCAGTAGACCTTTTTTCTTCTCTTAATGCTGATGTTATTTAACTTGTTCGTAAACTTCCCAGCAATGCAATGGTGTCCAATTAGATTGCTTTTAGAGTAGTGAAAATAAGCTAATTAATTTTTTTTTTTTTTGTGATTACCATAGTGATGCTAATTGGGGTAGATTACTCACCAGCACAATTTGTGGTGAGCTACAGCTGATTATCCAAGAGTTGGAAAGAGTATAATGGAAGGGTGTATCATTGTAATTGTGCCCTGTTCTTGTATCTTCTTTGCTAAACATTCCACCTTCTCAATCCCAAGAGAAAAGAAAAAACACAAAGAATCCCACCCCTAAAAACCACCAAAAAAGAACAAACTTTGTTTTAACTACACAGTTGTCACATTCTGATGTTAGACAGGTTTTGCTGAAAAGCTATATTTTCACCACATAGGACTTTTTCTGGTCAGTGGTTTGCCATATTTTGTCTCACTCACTAAGATCCTGATTCTCTCAGGGTATAATTTTATGACAATTATATAAATGGTGATGAACTAGAGACTTGCAAAATGGAGGGTGTTTCTGGCAAGCTATCCTCCATGAAGGTTCCTGAAGAGAGCAAGTGATTATACATGAAGAGAATATTGTAAGCATGAACAGGTTGCTATTTCAGCATGTAGCTTTAACAAAGAAAATTACCTTACATGTCATTCATAATTATGTACATAATTTTTCAAATCTTGAGAATATCTCAACCTATTTTACAAAATTCATATGGTCTCTAGATGTCTTTATGATGATAATCTGTAACAAGAATCCCACCATTTGTTATTACATGTGAATGTAAAATTCCAATACTCTAACATAGAAATCTGCATTCCTATATGGAGCCTTCGGTTGCCAGAGGCTAGGCTGAAAATTTATCAACAGAAGGTGTTGTGACTGAGAAAACCATGAGAAAACTGAAATAAATATTTCAATCTTATCCATTTAGTTGGGATTACTGTAATTTGTGTGGTAATACTAGCAATGTACAAAGCATAGCTCAAATATTAACCAATTAAACCTACTATGTTTGATTAAAAATGATCTTGCTAAGGTATAAAGTGTTTTACATGACCCATTAGCTCATTAAAAAGATTTAAATTAATGTTTTCCAGACTCTGAAGAATAAATTCTTTAGCAGGGAAAGTTGCCAGTGCTGAAACCTTTGCCATATATTCTCTACCAATGAATAAACTATTCAGACCTTGTGAGTGCGGGTACCTAGCAACCTTTTGCTGCTCTTGCAGCTCACTGTCAACAGTCTGATTTTTTGAAAACATGTTAATTAGCAGTACTGCTATTTCCTGTGAGAGAAGGCTATCTCACCTGCCAGCTACTATCCATAAAGCCATTGTTTCAGAAAAATTTCAATTAGAAAAAATAAGATAAATGTAAACTCAGGTTTTCCCGTGGTGTTGAGATATTTTGCTATTGCAGAATTTTATAAACTGCAGAAGAAACAACTCTATTATAATTTGTGTAATTTATTAACAGCCCTTTCTATAAATGAAGATGTTCACTTTCCATATCTTATAAAACCAAATAGGAGAGGGAGCATAGTTATTTCAGTTATGATTGACACATACAAACCTTTGTAAATGTATATGCATATGTGTATGATATGGAAACTTTTAGTTATATGGGCGTGTATGTATATATGCATTTTTATATGGAGAAATAAAGGTTGATATTCAGCTTTTATTTTTAATGTAATTGGGTAAAAAATAAGATTTGCTACAGTTTTGATTTTACATTTACTATACTCTTACAGCAAAATTAACTTCCTATATTTAATGATGATTTATGAAATTTTTTCTCAGGGAAAAAAACAATTTACTGTAATTATTAACATTTAAAATCTCCTTAGCATTTCTTACTCTAATTTTACCTGTACTGTAGCTTCTAAATTTGTGCTTATCAAATTTGACATTAGCAATAAGATGTTTCTGAATACAGCAGGCCTAGAGAAAAAGTGGTAATTACTATGAAATCACTATTCATTTAATATATTTTGAAATGCAGAGATGCCTGTTCATAAAGAGAGCAAAGATGCCGGTAAGCTTGGAAATCCAGTGGGATTTTAACAGAACATCAAAAAATTGAAAGAATCTCACATGAGATTAAGGATAAAATTTGGTTGACGGTGTTTCTGGCAGGGAAGAGCTGTTACTTTTTCCATTCTACAAACATGTGAGAATGGTACAAAGAAGTCCAAGATCTGTGCTGACAGGGGTTACTCAACCTGGGGTGAAGGTTCGTGTCTATCAAAATAGAAGGCTTGCTTTCAGTCAGATTGCTCATTATTTTCCATAATTGGGAAGATATATACCAGTATCTGCCCAGAGTATAAACACAATTTAATATTAAAATGTATGGGAGAAGTCAGTGGAAGAAATAAATTATAGATAAATTCAGATGGGTAAACACATTGCAAGTACCTTCTGGTGTTTTCTAAAAAATCCGAGAGATCTCTCTTTTAATCTGTGTGACTTCTAAAGCGTATCCGGTGTATTTTTTGTACTAAATGATTTCTGGACTAATTCGCAGGAAGAAGCCTGACTGTAGGTGGTTCACACTCCATTGACAGATACTCACTTTTCACAATCAGGATGTATTATCTAGTTTTGATTGGATACAATTCCTGGACTTCAAAAATTTAATTTCTGGAATTGTTTTCCCTAATAAAACAAGAATACATTAATCTAGCACTCACTTCCAGTGCAGATTCTGTAATATTCACTTTAAATATGTTCCACTATAAACACTCTTTTCTGAAAACCTAGTCTATAGTATACTTTTAAAAGTGAATATAAGAATATATGAAGAAAGAAGTTATGTCGAGGTGAATTTTAATGTCTTTTTTAAAATCTTCCCCTAGCTCTGGTAATAAATCTCTGTGAATAATGATATTCCACCAGAACTTCATTCATACCTTGTTTGGTTTTTAAATTGGTAAGACATTTTATTTTTTTCCTTTATTTTAATTTTTTTAAAAAAATGAAACACCTTTAGAACACAGCAAAGGGAATGTGTTTTACTGCAATGAAATTAAAAACATATTAAATTATCAAATTAATATCTAAACCATCAGAACTGTTTGGAGAGCTGTGCATAAGTGTGCTGTGAAATTTTCTTATGAAATAATTTGTATACTTTCAGTTAAATGTGATTACTGAGAAGCAGAAAAGTAATTTCATTTATTCCTTTAAGTCACATTCACATTACTGTTATCCAGTAGTTTTATGTAACTGTGTTCAAGATGCATTTATGGAATTACATTTATATAGGGGAAATAACTCCACTGAGCTAACATTTCTTTTAAAAGGTTCTGAATGGACATAAACTTTGGGTTAAAAGTTGTTTTCTAGGGTCTGATTACATAATATAACAAGCCAACGTTTGCTGGATTAGTTCACAAAGAGTATGGGTGATATTTGTCATGTAAAGGTCCTCTTTTGTAGAGAAAACTGTGTCTGTGTGCATATGCATAAGAGGGGGACAGACTGAGAAAAGATGGTGATGCGGACACATGCTGAGCACAATCAAAATGTACTTTTTGTAGCACTGGACCATTTGTCTTAACAAATTATATTCTTCAGATTTTGTGCTCTCTTATAGATTAATATAACTTTAAGAGTACTTAGGAATACAAGTTTAAAGGTTGACTGTGTTTGCAATGGTTTGAATTTCTTAATGAGAAAAACTTAAGTTTAGGAAACAGCAAATATATATATAAGCACACAGTTGCATTCTTTCACTGAAGTACTCACTATACTATTCACTATAGTATTCGTTAAATCCATTTAAAGGCTAAGATAATTTTAATTTGGATATTTTCTTTTTGAAGGGAAAACATAGCAACTGGATGTAACTTGATCAAGGAAGTTGATCAGGACTGCCTGAACAGACAGAAGATTAAGGAAAGGGAGTATCCCTCTCTATTCAGCACATTGCATGCTGCACATCAAGCTTCCCAGTACAGGAAAGACATTTGTCCTTGTTTCAGCTGATGTAGAGTTATTTTTTTCTTTCTGGTAGCTGGTCTAGTGCTGTATGTGAGAGTCAGGATGAGAATAATATAGATAATACATTGATGGTTTCAATTGTTGCTAGTTGTGTCTACACTAAGCCAAGGACTTTGCAGCTCTTCACACCCTGCCAGGTGCACCAGAAACTGGGAGAGCACAGCCAGGACAGTTGGCCCAGGCAGGCCAAAGGGATGTTCTCTGCCATAGAGCATCATCCTTTGGATAGAACTGGGGAAGTGAGCTGGAAGGTGGGATCGTTGCTGGGAAACAGACTTGGGCATCAGATTACTTTCCTTTCACATCTGATAAGCAATTGCATTTGTGCACAACATTATTATTGTTGTTGTTATTATTATTTATTATTATTATTACTACTACTATTACTGTTGTTTTTATTGTTGTTATAATCATCACCATCATATTATCATAATTATTATTATTTTCCTTTTTTTAATCCTACTAAACTGTTTTTATCTCAACACTTGAGTTGGGTTTTTTCTATTTTCCTCCCCATCTCCTTGGGTAGAAAGGAGTGAATGACTGACTGTGTGGTGCTTGGCTGCTGCCTGGAGCTAAACCATGACTGCTCTCAATGGAGGGCCACCAAGATGTTTAGGACTGGAGCATTTTCTCCATGAGGAGACTTTGAGTGCCTGGAACTTCTTAAGCCTGGAGGAAAGAGAACTTTGGGAAGTCTAACTGCCTGCACCTGCGAAGAGGGTACCGAAGAGACACAGAGAAACTGCTTACAGTGATTCCTGCTAGGACAAAAGAAAATGGACATAAATTGAATCGGGACATTCCAACTTGGTATAAGGCTAAATTTTTCGACCATGAGGGCAGTGAAGCATTTGAGCTGGCTGCCCAAAGAGAAGCCATCATCAAACAAGTTAAGTCCATCTTTTCAAGATCTAAGAAGCCTTGTTTGATGCTAGCGCTGGCCTTGCTTTGTGCGGAAGTTTGGACTTAGAGGCGTCCTGAGGGCTGTTCTGGTTCAAGCAGCTGTCAGGGTCTGGACTTGTGCAGAATGCTACACAAAATAAACTCTCCAGCATTGCCAAAATATGGGTAGATGTGAAATCTTTCAAAATTACTATTTGTTTAACTTTGTTAGAAAAAAATACCCCACATAGACATCTAGGAATTTTAGACCTGGTGTATTAAGGCCAAAATATTTCAGCAGTAGTGCTTCATTGTGTGTACAAATACTTGGATGAAGTGGTAGAGAACTGTAAGTTTTTTTTGGTTGAATCAGGGGGACCACTGAGATGTAATAGACAGTGATTTCCTATGGAAAACTCATCTAACTCTCATACCATACAAAAATATGAATGAAAAATGGGGACTGAGATGATAGGGTTCAGTTGACATTTGTTCATTTTTCATTTGTTCATTCACCCAATATTCTACTTATTTCAGTTTAGACTTTTTTTTCATTGAAATTTGAGAGTTCTCCCATCTGCTTCAGACTGGGATAATACAGTTCATTCATATATATGGTACTTTATGTACCATATATATGAATGAACTGTATTATCCAGTACCATATATATGGTACTGGATATATACCATATATATGGTAACTGTATTATCTTGTACCATATATATGGTACTTTATGTACCATATATATGGTACAAGAAACTTACTGTTTCTTGTAAACCTAATGTGACCTGCTATACTGTATCTGCCATTTGTGAGCAATTCTCCGCAGGAGCCTTAAATGGTGTATATTTTTACTGACTTAAAAACAGAAGATACAAAACAAACAATTGTATTTATATTATTTTATTCAGGGTAAATAGCAGAGGGACCAAAGAATGATAATTCCTATATATTTTCTTCCTTATCTGTACTTCTGCATTTCAGTATTTCCTTGCATGATTCTGTAAGTTTGTCTTGGCTGTCCTGCTTCCCCATCTTTATTTCTTCTGGAGGAGACAGACTGTCTCAGCATGCTCTCAGCATGTTCCTTCTATCTCCCTAGGCCTTTTTGTGTGCCTGACACATTTCACTGATACTTTGTGGGTGGTCCAATTTTCTCCAGCATCTTTAAAGTTGAGGAGTTCTGACGTCACGCCATGCTTGTGGGAGACATGCAGTTCTCCTCAACCTTATTCCTTTGAACATTTTTTCCTCATTGATTCAGTTCCTTTTTTCTTCTTCTGTACTCATCCCACTTAACACTTTAAAGTAAGACAGATGAAGATGTCATGATGATGACCTTACTCCTTTCCTGGAATTCTTGCCCAACTATATGTTTGTGCAATATTTGATAATGTAAGATCCAAACTAATCTAACAAGATTAGAGAATAACCATTTCCTCCATACACATCCCATCAAATGTCTAAAGACATTGTTTTTGTATATGCACCTGTATACCTCAGAAAAGTTCTTTGTAGCGTGTAGAAACAATGGATAACACCGATGTATTTCTATGAAAGCACTCAGCATCTGTACAGAGTCCAACCTAAATTTGAAGTCATTGGGGCAACATGGTAGAAAGCAGAACAACATACAAAAATATCTTGGTATGTAAAAAAATTAGTCAGTGTGAAAATAATATAAATGAAAATTTTCACATTATCAGGTTGTTTCTTTATGGCAGCATAAGTGCCTACAATGCTCTTATGAGAGGTAGCAGTTCCTATGTAAAAGAATGTATGCTGACCCTTTGATGCAAATTCAGACTGACTCACTGAGTATAGAACTGAAACCCAGAGGGAAGATACCTTCCCTTGAAGGAACTGCTGTGGAATGGCTGTGGTGTACTCAGGACTCACCCTGTTTAATCACAATGTAGGTTGCTCTACCTCGGACAACAGTAAAATGCAGCTTTGAAAGATTCTTTAGAGAAGTGGAACAGACCACCTGCAATTAGTATGTCCGGACAATGAACTTATGGGTGGTTTTGCCTCCACCTTCTCTAAGCATCCCAGTCATCGCACCACAGAGAAGGTCTTTCTTCATCAGCTGTTCCTATTCACCATTATGATCATCTTCAAGTGTTGTCAGATTGGTGTGAAGCTGACTTAAAAGTGACCAAGATTAAGAGGTACTGAAAATGAAGTATTGAAGGAAAAGCGCACATATTAGCACTGCAAGATGAGAAGTTATTTGAATGGTACATGGGACTAAGATGTTGTACTCAAAAGATCAAGAAGTCAAGTGAACCAAAATTTTCTGATAACATCTGATAACATCTTAGAGATGTTGTTCATAACAACAGGCCCCTCAAAATTAAATAACCAGACTGAGCTGTCAGGCAGAAATCTACAACAGCGCTGTAGGGACATCTTTTTTATTAAAACATCCACAAAAACCTGTCATAATACATTAAAAAAAAACCAACCCCAAACCCAAAAACCACAAACAAAAAAAGTCAAATGTATTAAATTGTTATATTAAGATATGAAATGGAGTTATATTTGGTGCAGTTTGCCATGAACTAACACTTAGGGATTCCCATTCAAACACCAGATTATTGTTAATTTTGTTTTGGGCAAACTCAGTTTAGAAAAAATTAAGCTGCTGAATCAAATCCTGGGACTGTCAGGAACAGTGCCAGGACATCACCTTTCTTGGGATATGGGAATCCAAATTCAGTTGTAGCAGACAACAGCTGGACTTCAAAAGCAACTCATGGAATGCCTGTCTTTTTTTTGTTTGTTTGTTTGTTAGTTGCATGGATTTTTTTCATACAGTGAAATGTGGCTATAGGTGAGGTTTTGTGTCTAACTTAACAGCACTAAAGAAAATACCAGAGAAAAGAAAAAAAAAACAAATTTAGCAAAAAAATAATACTTCCCCTTTAAGCTTCACAGGGGAAACAGAAATCCTTTCAAGACACATCTTTTCTGAAATACTCCTTGTAGCTACCAAAGTTTGGGTTCTGCTACTGTCTCTGCACACTTATTTCACCTGCCCCACATGTCTCACTCTTGCACTTTTGCTGCTGCATTTTTTCCTTTTACTGGGCAGTCACCTCTTTACAACAGTGTAGTGATATTAACATTGAATCTATTTTATATATATATATATATATATATATATATATATATATATATACACCAGTACCTACCCTCCCTACTCTAACTCACAACACATTTGAACCATCTTTTTATATACCATTCTGGTAAAACTCATTTTTGTTAAAGTAGATGTTTTATCTAGTAAAAAACCATTCTGAACTGTGAGCAGTCATTACTTCAAGTAGCTCACTAAAAGCATGTAATTTTCCCAGTACATGAAAATAAACCTTGTTTGCAATTGTGGGTGTTTTTTTACTCCATAAGTATTCTATCTATATTGACTACTCTTTTTTTCTTCTAAAAATGCAGTGGCAGCAGCTCTGTGTATGTAAGAAGCTGAGACAGATATAGGGCTTGAGGTATGAGGGTTATATATCATGCATTTTCAGAAGTGCTTTGTTGCTATCAATTTCTTCTTGTTCAGGGAAGAAAGAAAAAAAAAAGGAACCCGAAGCCCACCAAGTTTTAATGCTTTCAAAATAATAGGGTCATACAAAAAAGTGATTTACACAAATTTTTAACTTGAAAAGCTGTACTTTTTTTCATCTAAAAATTCCAAAGGTGTTATCACTGTCATTGACTTACTTTATGATGCTGTGAAAATGGATAAAGACAATGCATGAGGAGCGAGAACACCATAAATCTTCATTCAGAAATAAATATCTCACAGTATAAGAAAAGTGAAATGAACAGATTACATAAAAATAGGCAGAGCTATATTACTTCACAAAATTAAGCGATCAACATGGTTTGATGGCAGTTCATGTTGCAATTTACAGAATATTTTCAAAATGAACAGGTGTGTCAGCAATAAAATATTGTGTTATACTTCCCTGTGCTTATAAGGATATATATGCAAGATCAAATTAGGTACCTTGCATCCTTTTAATTAAAGAAGAAGCTGTTTTTCCTAAAAAAATATGAAAAAAACAGCAAAAAGAGAGTAAGCATTTATTCTGGTTGGGTTAAGTGTGTTCTGTAGAGGCATCTTGTCATGGAGATCTTTCTAATCAAATAAAGTCCTATTAATTTTACTTCATCAATAAAAAAACAAAAAAGGTCCTAAAAACATTCTATAGTGACTATAGAACCTATTCATGCACGACATTTATTTTATCCAGAGGACTGCTCTGATGAGAAATCAAAAGAAAGCAGAGCCTGCATATGAGTTTTGCAATGTCTAAAGAAAAGTGACCGTTGCCTTAATTTTTCAGTTCTGTGGGGTTGTCTCCTGGAAACAAATTGAACATATGCTGAGATCAGTTCTTAATGTAGGGGTTTTCCAAGCTGCTTTTATTATGGTGCAGGTAGATTTAAAAAAAACCAAAAACAAACAAAAGCAAACAATCAGATGAATTAGAATTTGTTGGAGGAGATTTGAGCAATGGCATGAATTCTTGCATTGTTATAATAATATAACATCTCAGAGGTCTCCATCAGATGATTCCACTGAGCCCAATGGACATAAAGAAGAAAAGAAGCAGAAGGAAAAGCTCTGTCTGAATCATCAAGCGAATAAAAGGCAAAGAAAAATGTTGGTTTAAAGCGACTGTAGCCTTCAAAATAACTGTGGGAGACAAAGAGCAGCCCTGAGAAAGAGACATAACTGATTATTTGGAAGAAACTGTGGGACCAAGAGTCAAACAGTAAGAACACTAGAAGGAATGTGTAGGATGTTGTGGCTTTGGTGCCTGGATGTCTGCTGGACTGGTTTCTACCTTACAGTGTTATGTTGGGAGATGTTACCCTGTATAATGTTAATGGGAGCCCATTAGTGCCGGACAGCACTCTAGGTAAGGGAGTTGCACTTCTCCCAGCAACTAATTGTGTGTAATGATGACAAAGTACCAAAACCTGATTGCAGGCTGCTGCATCAGCTGTCTAGAAGGTACAAAAGCTTGTGGGGTTGTTACTAAACTTGTCTTCGATTCACCACAATCGGAGTCCATGTCTTTCCATATGCCACAAATAACATACTAGCATATAGAACTACAGAAGCCCCTGAGGAATTCAGTTGCGGTTCCAATCATATTTTTCAGTTTCATAAATCCCTTGTGGGATGAGTCAGGTAGAGGACGAAGGGTGCAGTTGGACAGCTGGCATAATATCTTCAGTGAACACAAAAGTAAATTTTGAAGTGACATTAGTGAATAATAGGCCATAACACAAGCAATTGAAAACAAGAATCCTCACAAAGAGTAAAAGACTAACATGCATAAAGAATCCTGTAAAATCTACAGGCATGGATACATGTCCTGTATGTCTTCAAAATAGAGAATGTGGAAGCTAAAACAGTAAGAACTTTCATTTTAAATTTATTATATGATAAAGGAGGAAGAATTCATGAAATCATACATATATGTACTTATTAAAGAAAAAAAATCTAAAGTAATTAATTCACTTCAAAAAGCCATTCAGGAAACTAATTGATCAGATTTTAGACACCACTAGTTTTTTTCATTATGTATGGAAACCTCTTCTTACACAGAATCCCTTTAAAGAATTTTTTGTATCCTGCCCTTTCTTCCCTTTTTTTCCTCCCACTTCCTTGCTTCCCCCTTCAGAGATATATATGCGTGTCAATGGATCAAGAATGAGGAGGAGAGGAATATTCCATGGTTCAAAGGGGTTTATCTTGAAATGTCAACATTTTGGACTCAGAGCCACTTTCTTCCATTCTCTCCTTCTCTACTTACTAATGCAAGTTCCTACATGGTTGGGATTTTTTTAATGTAATTCTAAAAAAAAAGAAAACACACCCACAAACCCAACCAAACGAAAAATTCCCTGAAAACTCCCATTTAAATAGAAACTTTGCTTATTTTTTTTTCTCATTGTTTTTTTCTCAAAATATTTTAGAGAGAAAATTACTTCTTTCAGAAATTATCCCTACTTATTTCAAATTGAAAGAGAGCATTGAAGAGTAAATTCCTAGTTAATTACTCTTTCCTTCTAACTATTCTGAATGTTTTGTTTCTTCATGATCTCATACCTTTTTTTATTTTCCCTAAGTGCCTAGCTCTAAAAAGACAATATTACATGTTTGATGGATCCACTTATTTCTTTATTTCTCCTTGCTTTTCAAGAAGGCTATTTAAATTTTCTGTTTCTAATCTTCTAATTGGTCACAACAATTCTCAGATTCCTTAAAGACTTATATTATAATAGAGATTTTAAGTAGCTGGCCAATATACTGACATGATTTAGCTCAGATGATGAACTACTCATGAGAGAAGAAAATTCTTGTTTAATTTCAAACTGACACAGAAGGGTGAAAAGGCTAACATGTTGTTAGTTCACATAATGATGCAATATAATGACAGAAATTTCACATACAGCACATAGTTCTTCACTGAAGAAATTATTGTCTGACTGTAAATATTCCCATAAAATTGTTTCACGTGGAAATTATCATTCATTGTGCATTCTTGAATAGTTAGAATATTTCTATAATTTTTTTCTTATTAATTTCAGTTCCTTCTGTTTTCCACTGTGATGGTGGTAAGGAACTGGACAGGTGTCCAATAGAGTTGTGTCCCATACCTGGAAGAATCAAAGGACATGTTGGATGGCACTTTGGGCAACCTGGTCTAATGGGGGGTGTCCCTGCCCTGTCTTGGAACTAGATAGGCTTTGAGGTACCTTCCAACTCAAATCATTCTATGTATCTATGATTGAAAGGTTTCATAACTAAAATATTTTCAGTGTCAGATTCCTACTTTTGAAAACATCATTTTTACCAGGCTATGAGAAGATTTCAACAACCTTTTTCCCATGTGATATAGCTAGTACGCCTGCTAAATCATAAACAGTGTAATCAAAATATTGACCATAATAGAATAAGCACTAGTAATCAGTATAAGACTTCTATATTGGAGTGTGACACAAAGACCAAGAGTCCAGGCATGACCAAAGCCAAACAGATTTCATGCCTAAAGTTTCAGGCAGCTAATGTAGTGAAACCTTCAGTGAAACCTCTCCCAGTTCTGAGTGTGTTCTTACAAATTTTTGCCACTACTAGTTTTTGAAGAGCCAATTTCTTCCACAGGATTTTATTTTTTGAATTCTTTAGCTCAAAATTACTGCAGAAGACACACCTTTTCTTCTCACCTTAAGAAAGAACTACTTCATAATAAACTGCAGTATCATCCAGGCACATGATACATTTGTGGTGACTTTCCTCCAAGGTGGCAAGGGGAAAACATGCAGAAGAAGAAATGAGAAGCCATAAGGCAGGGACAGCTGATTGAATCCTGAGTTTCAGAAACCAAGCCATTTAAAACTTTTAGTCTTTTGAACTGTATTGTATTGTATTGAAATGTATTACATTAAACCAACTCTGCACAGTACAGCAATGTCAACAAATGCTCTCCTTGGTGCTAAGTGTGCTTATCCGGTCTATATTCTGTACAGAAAGAACACCATATACACTAGAGAAAGAACAACTGGAGTCAGTCATTGCGGAGGTTACAGAAATATGCACTTGTTCTTGTCACTTCTTGTTGCTCACGGCGCTTTGTGATGTGTTCTCTTGGCACAATGTGATACCAGCTATATCTTTTCCCCAGCTTTGTGGTCATTCTACCCAAAGTATTTCACAATATTCTGTTAAACCAACTCAAGAAAAAGTAAAACCATCCGTGGCAATTAACTTTTGCATAATTATGTTTCCTGTATGTGAAAGGAGAAGAAATTACTTCTAAAAATCAAAGCTGAGTTTATTTGAAAGTGAATGCATTCTGTTTTCTCAGCCTAGTCTCCAGCCACGGATGTGCAGCACAGTTTAGACTCCAACAGCTAAACTGCCACTGCTGCCCTTGATAGTGTCATTCAAACCACTCTTGAGGTTCTCAACAAAAGAGACTCTGAGCTGTTTGACAATTAGATTTAAAAAGCACAGAGGAAATAACAGTCCATAAAAGTGAATGACATTCTCAGAGAGACTCTACTAGCTTTTTCCTCTCAGTAGAGAAACAAAAGGATTACTGTAGTAGGGAGAGTATAGTTATAATTAACTTGTCATTTGTACTAATAATTATACAGTTTCAAGACTGGGTATTTTTACAGTTAAGGTCATAAACTAAAATGCAGGTTCAATTCTTCTTTTCTGCTTCTCATGCAACACTGCACAATCAATTCAAGCGTATTTATTATTTTTCATGTAAAAGGGAACAGTAATATTTCTTTTTTTTCCCCATTTATATAAATTTGCAGTTTTGTTTTAGTCTTTTTTTTAAATTATAAATCAGTTCTAATAAGGAATTTAAAAAAAACTTTAACCAGAAAATGGTGAATTTGGAGGAAGAAACATTTCATTAAGGGAGTTAATTTGCTAATTTTCTAATTTTACCACAAAAACTTTACACAACTCATTAAAATTCTTTATAAGGTACCCCATTTTAAGTTTAATTAAAATAAAATAGACATTTATTATTTATCAGACAGATATGTTTTTCTTTCTTATTGTTTATTTCAAAAGCTTTAGAGATTTAGAAGTTTAGTTTAACTGGAAATAAAAAAAAATATTTTGTACTGAAGAGTGTCCAAAGGAAGGCCATGAAGATGATCAAAGAGCTGGGGAACTTTCCCTGTGAGGAAAGACTAAAGGATGTAGATATTATGTCTCTGGAGAAGAGAATACTAATGTGGGACTTCCTCACAGTACTCCATTATTTAAAGGGTGTTGTCAAAGAGCACACAGGCTTTTTTTTTCAGGAGGACCACATGGAGAAGACTAATGGTAATGGGTACAAGTTACACCAGGACATGTTTCATCTCAGGCCTTGCTGAACCTCATAAGGTTCCCACAGGGCTCACTTCTCCAGCTTGTCCAGGTCCATTTGGATGACATCCCATCCCTACATATGGTCTATGTTAAAATTTTGTAAAAAATATTTAGCATCATATTTCTCATACTACAGATTAATAACAAACTATTAAAATTGCAATGTTATTTGATCAAGGGAGGGAGCAAGTATTTTTTTTTTCAGTTTCAAGAAAGATTGGGAGGTGTTGCTTAGAACCAGACTTACTGGCTGAAAAGTATAGAAAATGAGCATGGAAAGGTGGCACATGACAGTGGCAAACTCCATATTTTAAAACTGAACGCATGGCATGTATCAGATTATATCATTTAAAATTAAGATTAATGCTGAAAAACTAGTTTTGATCAAGATATTAAAAATTTATGTTAAGAGAAAACAATAATAAAACATTTGGTACATATTATTTATTCATTTATATGATTGAACTGGATAAAATGTTTTCCTCTGTTAGGCATGAAATGCTCATCTTATCTCTTACATCTCACTTACATCACGTATTTTATTCAAACAGAGACCCTAAATCTGGATTCAGGATTTTTCCTCTGGGTCTCAGAAGACAGACCAGAAAGAGTTAGCAAAACTTACTTTTACAGTATCTCATTTAGTCGTCCCAAGTAAAAAATGGGTTAAAAAAATGTGCATCATGTGCGTTTTTTCACTAGTTATTCTTAAAGAAACATTCAGCATACTATTTGTGCCCCATTGATGTAATTTTGTTTCCAATGATGTGCATCTGAAGAGGAACTCAGCCAAATACAGAGAGGCTGTCATGTATTATATAGGCATCTCATGATTTCTTAACTGTACAGGTTTAGAGTAGGGTTTTGTACGTTTTGGAAAGCGAGTTGTCCATTACAAACACAGACTCATGTTGAGAAGGATAAATTCAGATTCAATGAAACATTTCATTCAGTTGTTTCGCTTGTGAAAAAGAAAAGGACATTTCATTTTGGAATTTCCTGAGTTAAATGCTTCACTTAGAACGCACTTCAACACTATTAAATGATAACTAAACTGATGAAATGCATTTGAATGAAGTCACTATCCTGACCAAACTCTAATTTGATCCAAAGCCCATTTGTTTTCAACTGTATGGCTTTGTAAATTTGTATGCATGTACATGTATATGTGTATGCACATATGCACACTGATATCTGCTGCATATATATCTGTTACTGATATATAAATCAGTTTATATATATATACAAATGTATATATACATGTGTGTATATATATTTATATGTTACTGATGTCAGAATTACTCAGATAAGGAAATGGGAGTCACTAATTGGAATGTCAGAAATTTTGTTTCAAGTGTGTCACATGGGATTTTTTTCATTTTTTAAGTACTGTAGAATATAACCTTGCACAACTCCTTCTTGTCCCTGCTGCTTATAAGTTACCATTGACTTTGAGGTTAACTCTGAAAGCAAGAAAGGAATGGTTTAGATTTATCATCAGCTCTACTGTCTAACAGAATTTGACAGCATGAAACTATGAAATGGATAGAATGATTAAAATTTAAATCCAGCCATACTTACAGTACATATTAAAGTCAATGCACTTTCTAAGCCAAAAATCAGTGGAAAGAGTTAAGGCAGAAGAAGCACTGAACCTTTTGGGGTCCATCAATTTCAATTCATTTGCTCTGGTTTTATGGATCACTACTTGGTTCACTCTAGTGTCTATGAAATGTCAGTACTTCTAGTGACAGCTCCTGAATAAAATGACCTGCATATGTAACTGTAATTTCAACACTTTTTCAAGCAATCAAATATTTATCCACACGATGTCTGCCTGTTAGAATTAAGTTCCTGCAGTGCTAGAGTACAGCTTGCTTTGTTTTGTCTTGACATCACAAGTGGCATAAAATGCACTCAGCTCTCATTCCATGGTGCATTTATATATAGCCTGAATAGTTCTGGTTGTGCAAAACCAGTCATAATTTACCTCTTGCCATATATGTTTATAGGAGGTGCATACTTATGCGCTATGCAAACATTTAGTTTGCATAGGTAGGTAAAGTACATAATAATTATATTTTTGAAGAAGCTACTTATGCGCTGATAAAACCACAACTGATAGAAACTACAGAAACATTGACATGAGAAGCTAATGACCAAATTATAAATTGTATTATTAATCTTTACCAGACTACAAATATACCTTATCCCCAACGACTCTGAATCTGGCACTTTCTTTACACAGGAAAGTATCCCTAATTTTCAATGAAGAACATAATTTTAATAGTGACTAAAGCTGACATGTTTTCTATAGACTGAAACAGTTAGGCTATAGCTCTTCTATTTAAGTTAATGAGACTAAATGTTTTGAAATGACAATCAAGGAAAAGCCAAACTTTGAAGGATAGAATTTTTGGCAACCTTAAAGGCTTTCCCTTATGCCTGTAAATACGTGTACAGGTGTATCAGTGGTGCATGTACTTACAAATGTCTTTGCTTGTATGCAAAACATGCTATTTAGGGAGATGATTGAAAATACAATGCTTCAAGTATTTTGACCACAAAACTTTAGAGAGGCAGCAATAGGAATGGAGTATTTAAAAATTAATTGTTTTATATAAGTAAGGCAATTTTAAAAAAATGTACAATAAAGGCATTTTCCCCAACTTCCTAATAATACAAATATTTTCAGGATAATTTCTGGGACAGATGTTAAGCAACAATCATTGATGAAGAACTTTACACAGAGCATGCATAAAACTTTTGTGGTTGTTCTTTTAGTTCTAAAATTAGTTATCTGTTTTTGTAATGTTGAAATTGTAGTATAACACTTGGGGCAATGTTAAAATTTTCATTCCATTTCACATGTTAAAATATATATGAAATTTGTAATAAAATGTTATGTTAAAAATGGAATTTAGCAAAGCAAGGTTATTAAAAAATGAAAATTTCTACACTATCACTTTTTTTTTTAAATTCCTAAGAAAAATGCATTAACAGAAGAAGAGTGACTCATCCTCATTTGAAAAGTTAAGTCACCCCATTAGGAAGAAGAGAAGTTGATAACTGACATAAGTAATATGTCACATTTTAAAAATAACAGATGACATGCCAAATTAGTGCACAGGAGAGAAAAATGTGGTGCAAAATTTGTGCAAATTATATCAATGTCTAGAGGATATAAACCCAAAGGTTTGTAGCAGTCACTGTTTACTTACAGTCAAAGAAAATTCACCAGCTAGATTATGCACTGGATGTAATTGTATCTTTAACTTGAAATGTATTTCCTTTTGAAATTCAGGTTTTAACATTTCTGATATGAAGAAATGATGCAGCCATTGAAAAACATTATTTTCATTTATTTTCAAAAGAACTAGCTATGGCATATCTAAATTTGTGATATGTAAACAGTAAACTATGAAGTTTCATGCAATAATAATGAAAGCTTCTAAAACTATTCTTCAAATAAGGTAGAAAATCCAGCAGAAAGAGGTTCCAGTCTTGTGGAATTACAATGCACCTGTTAAATTAAACCAAAATAATTTTCTGTTTTCCTTAGTAGAACCAGAGCTAAGAATAATAACCATATAAGGATTTGCTGTAGTAAGCCTTTATCCTATTGATAAGATTTACTTCTTTTATATCTATACTTTTTCTCCCTTGAAATTATTTAAAAATACTAGCAACTAATTCAGCCTCATAATTTCTACACTGAATTACCAATGAAATTAGTGAAAACTCTTCGAACACGTATCCCATGGGATACATGAATATTGCATAAATAAAATCATACACATATTACAGGCCAAGAAAACAGGTAATGAAAAATATTCCTAAAAGCTATATAGGAATGAAAATTAATTTTTTATTAATGTTTGAATAGTCTTCCAGACACATTATGTTGGTTTTGATTGTCAAATATGCTCTGAGCCACTCAGAGAGCCACTGAGAGATATCAGTACAAGGTTACATCAGCATTATTCCATCAGCATGTGTAATCCATGACATTGTGATGCTGGTAGATATTGAGGGACAAAATCTTGGCTGCTTTGAAGGCAAGAGGAGTCTTGCTATTGCTTTTCTGATGGGTAAATTTTGCATAATGTTTGTTGAAACCTGCTATATATTAACATGGCATTTCACCTGTAAAGAATCATAGTCAAAAGGGACCGGGAATTAAAACCTCATGTACTATTTATCCATGCCTATCTTAATGGAATTTAATCACTGTCCTAACTCCATTTTTCAGTGCAAAGATACATTCAGGAACAATGGTGAATGTCATATACTTATAGCAGTGTTGAATATAATTTGATATTTCTATTTAAAACCAAGGAAACAAGCTAAACTTTTTCAAGAATGTGATTATTTTAGACTGAGATAATTAAGTTTTGGCGTTTTGTTACAGGAAAAATGAAGTATCATGGGCAGAGCTACTATCCTGTGGTTTTCTTTATTTCTTTTTTTTTTGTTTGTTTGGTTGTATTTGGGGTTTTTGTTTTTGGTTTTGTTTTTTTTTTTTTGCGTTATTCTCTAGAATCCAAGTCTTAAAGAGGAAGCCTGCATTCCCCTTTTGTCTCCAGTCCAGTCATCATTTAGTGCTTAATATTTACACCGTGTATCAAATCATCCAGTTATCAATGAACAATGACTCATGCACAGTCAAAGAATCAGAATAATAGAATAGCTTGGGTTGGAAAGGGCTTTTAAAGGTCACTGAGTACAATCTCCCCCTTACAATGAGCAGGGACATCTTCAACTGGATCAGGTTGCTTAGACCTCCAACCCACCTGCCCTTGAATGTTTCTGGGGATCGTCAGTCTCATATTTTATCGCTGTCAGAATGTCTTCATTAAATCTAGTCTAAATCTAACCTCTTTTAGTTTAATACTATTACAGCTTGTTCTATTACTGCAGAACCTGCCAAAAAGTCTTTTCCTATCTTTCTCACAAGCTCTCCTTACATATTGAAAGGCCACAATAAGGTCTCCCTAGATCCTTCTCCTGCTTGAACAAAACCAACTGTCTTAGCTTTTCCTTCTAAGGAGAGGTGTTCCATCCCTCTCATCATCTTTCTGGCCTTCCTCTGGACTCACTCCAGCAGGTCTGTCTTGTAGTGAGGACCTGGATACGGTACTTCAGGCAGGGTCTCACCAGAGTGGAGTAAAAGGGGAAAATTGACCGCACTCCACATGCTAGACATATTTCCTGTGATGCAGCCCAGGATAGTTTTTGGTATTGTGAGTGACCCCAACCCATCTGCAGATGTTTGCCTGCTCATGGGTATGCTGACTGTAGGACAGACTGCCTGTTGCCTACAGTCAGCACAGGAGTCTGGACATCATGGCATTGTCAGGAAAGTACTTGACAGTTTCTCGATCTCAAAACTCTGTAATTAATTGTTTTCCCTCTTCTAGCAGTTATTCTCCATTAGTCTTTGACCCCATTACTATTATTTATTTGTCTTTATACATTCACACCAGATGTCACAACGCTTGATAATAATGAATACTGTAATTGTTTCTTTTAATGATGAGTACAGGCTTTACATAGTATTTGCTGCTACTGCATCTCTTTTCACTGAGCAGGCAAAACAAGATTTTATTTTTACCTAAAATATTCATGTGAAACAAAATATTGTTGCTGGTACTTAATCTTTTCTCATGCTTCAGAAAATGCATCTTTCTTTTATGTAATTCCTGTTTACAAGACTACACATACTGTCCTCTGCATCCACAGTAATTGTTTCTTCAGTGTTACAGTCACCTCTTGTCCTGATATATAGCTTTCTGAAGTTCTACGTTCTTTATCTATTTTAGGTGTTATTGTAGCCCTTTGTGAATTATCATGGGAAATACCTCATTGGTAAGTCTAAGTCTCTTCATTATTATTTGTTATCTTGAATCTCCGTTATCTTTGACTGACTAAAACGTTGGTCCTTTTTTGCATCTGAGTCACACTTTATGGAGACCATGAGCAGATTCGGATATTAAATTTTGATGCTATATTTTATAAGAAAAAACTCCAATTAAATATGCCATTGTTACATTCTAAAAATGTTACTTGCTGAAACTTTATATATAAGTTTTGTGTGTTTGTGTAATAAGCTGAAGTAGACTGTTTTTAGCCCAGACTCCCAACTTGAACTGTTCTACATGGTTGGTATGACCTTTGATTTTCCTGGAAAAGTACTTCTAATAACAGATGTTATTATTTTAGGCTAGTTTAATTGTGTAGATATTTAAGTGACCAAGATTATTTAAGTATATAGTGAGGAGCAACAGAGCCTTGACCACAGCTTTCACTTTTTTTTTTAGTAATCTTTTTTTAGAATCATTTTGCTTGTGCTAAATACAAGGTTGATTAGCATTTTACTAGTTTATTTTAAGAGTAAAGATAGTGTTTTATTCTGCTTTTTTTTTGGTCTAAATTCAAGGTTTCCTTCCCCCACCCCAAATTAACTTTCAAACAGTTTGTTTTCAACACAGTTTGTTTTAATTAAGTGTTAATAGAAACTGCTGAAATTAATTTATGAAGAGAACATTGGATGTTAAATTAATGGAAAATAAATTAAGAATTCAGTATTTTATTTTAACATCTTCATTTTAAACTCTTGGTTTAGGATTGTCTTGCAATTTTGTCTTGGTTTAGAGTGAATCTTGTTTGCTTCCATGGAAAAACATTACCTTATATTTTTTCCAGTACTGTTATTTAGAATTTAGCTTTATATAATCCTCCTTCTGTACTTAAGGTATCCAAGGCTCCCTGAAAATCACTCCACTTGTTGTGATAAACTCAAACACAGCTTTAATTTGCATAACAGATGAAAATATATAGTCCTAACAGCTAGCTCATTCACTTGCAATAAATAGTGGGACAAATCATAGACATTGGGTTTGCTGTGGTCCTAGCTTTGAATTCAGTTAAAAATTTCTCCAAGCAGTATTATTGGTGTGAGCAGGTCCAGGAAAGTCCTCTCAGGCTGTAGAGCTGTTGGCTGTTACTGCTTTCTCCACAAACTGATGCTGGCTCTCTTATTCCAAATATGCCAAGAGCAGAAATGGCAAAAGAAGTTTTGTGTGCCCTGTGCCTACAGCCCACAGCCTGTTGTTTGGAATAAAATGTATCCTTGATCAGTCAAGGATCATCAAAGACTGATGGAAGGAGGGATGGGATCTCAGAGATGACAACCTCCTCCCTGTCCAACTCTGAAGAACAGAAACAGGGGAAATCACAATCACATTTTAACAATCAATATGATCACCAAACAGAACAATATCTGCATTCATGGTTTGGCAGTGTTGGCCTGTTTCTATCCTGTTGATTCATTGCAAAACATCCAGATCTACAGCCTGTGTAAACTTCAGTAGGATGACGTTTTAGTCACAGGACTTGTTTCCTTATGGGCAGAATACCTTCAGCTGTGCCATTCAAGGATTCATTTCCTAAATTAGGTGGTTTTAATCCTAACAGCAATATGAATAGTATTATTTTGTCATGCCCACACTAACCACCTACCCTTCAACAGAGAAATGAAGCTTTAGTGCATTTACTTAATTAATGCACCTTCATGACATCGACATGGAAAGCAAGTGCAATCAACTCTATTGCAGTTTATCAGGTCAATGATCCTTGATCTGTGAGAGATTTCTGTAGAGCCTGTAATGAAGTAGTAGCAGCTGTGTGGGGTTTTTTTAAGAGTACTTTTTCATCTCCTTTTAGCAATAAAAAGAAAACCCCTTCAAACTGAATACAGTCAGTGACAAAACATACTGTGCCCAAAGGACTCATCAGAATATGGGGAGTAAATAATATGTGTTTGCCAACTATGCACTGATGTAGACTAAAGGTTTCACTTCTGCGTTCTTCCAGTTTGACTGGAGCGTCTACTTGTGCAGACGCTCCAGTCAAACTTTTGGAATATGTTAGTTTATGTAGTTACATGTTTTATGAAGCCCTGGCTTCCTACATTTTAAAGCTCATTGCTAAAGAGAGGCAACTGCACTGAAAAAGTCACAAAACCAGAAGAGTGAAAGCAGGTATTCGGGTTAGACTAGTACACTTTTATCAGAACCTGTGACAGAACACAGCCAGGACAGGTGACCCAATCTAGCCAAAGAGGGTATGTCATACAATGTGACAGCATGATGACCGTAAAAAGGGGCTGGTTGGGGAGGGGTGGCATGGCACCAAGACATGTGGCTTGGGGATAGTCTGGTTTTGGGACGAGTCTGAGTGTGCAGTCTGAGTTGTATGGTCATCGGGTCAATAAAAAGTTTCTATCCATCTGTATTGTACACTTAAAGAGAAAGACGCTGTGGCCTGTTCCCATTAACTTTGATACTTTGCTCAGTTTTAGTGGACAAGAATCAGCATGCATCAAATCACTTCTAATCACTCAGAAGACCTGAATCATATCCACATACACATATTTATACACTTCCAGAAAACATTGTCCTCTTTACACCAACAGTCAGTAAAATTTCATCTTTGTGTGCTGTTCCAGGCAGGCAGCAAATGTTTTCAGAATTCACCCCTGTATTATAATACTGTATTATAAATTTGCATTTTTGTGGTTTTTAATTAGAGAATCAGTTGCAGAGCTCTTCTCTCAACTTGAATATCTGGTGTTGAAACACAAGCATGGCTATGCCAGTATGATCAAATTTCAATATGGAGATGCATATCTAAGCTCAGGAGAAGTCTTCATCTTCTTTTGATTTTGCCAGTGTTGTGTCTTTATGGGCATTTAAGTATAGGTTTCATAGTTTATATTTTTTCTTCAACTGAATGAAGGCAAGAAAATAGATATTCTGGTGTAATAACATAACTCTCAATTGTCTTCAAGAATATTCAAAATATAACAGAATAGGCAGCAAAATTTCAAGATTTAGCACCACTTCTGGGATAGATTCTCCTGCAACGTGGCTGGTGTGGTCAGTGAATGGGCTTTCTGGACAGTTTTATAGCCTCACCTCCAATTCAGATTCACTTGTTTCCCCTGCTTAGCTTCCTGTTAAAGCCAGCACAGAAAACTGTCGTCACTTTTTCTTCAACTTACTTCTTAATATAGACATGTTTCTGAGTAGTTATTTTTCTCCACAATAAGGTGTCACAAATGGAAGACTTGTAATATATAAGCTGCCTCTACAGTAGTGACAAGCTTTGTTTACTTGCTAGCAGGACATTTAAATTGTACTGCTTGGTTGCTGATTGTCATACTGTGCTGCTCTATTCAGAAGCCATTATCACTGCAGGAAATAATAGCAAATGGATACATTAATTCGGAGTTTTGACAATAATGATGAAGATAAGGTGTATCTACATTTCTGTGATTCACAACTACGTGAATTAGAATAGCTGAAAAACGACATAGCAGTTCAAGTAATTGCATTTTATGGTAAATAAATTAATCTGCTATAGGAAGTGATACCTAGAAAGATGAGTTTGAATGAGGTTATTCAACATGAAGTTCATATGAGAGACTTACCTCACAGGCCTTGGACAAGTTATTGGACTTCAGTACTGCATCCCCTAAGCAATAATGGAGATGAGAGTTAATAGTTTTTCAGAGGATGATGATTAATGAAGGCAAGGTTGATGTGGTGTCTAACCACTTAGCATTATTATCACTGGAGTTTCATAGACTGAATTGAAAGATAAATGGTGTCATTTAAAAGAAAATCTAATGGTCTCAGACTATTAAACATTAACAGTTGACCTTAGCTAGTTCTATCAGTTTAAACAAGCTATTGCTAAAGCAATGACAAGGTACAGAAAGGGAGATTGAAGATGGAATCTGAAGAGCATTAGAAGGCTAAGTTTAAGAAAATTCAGAAAGCTTCAGATTTCTTCTTTCTTTCTTTCTTTCTTTCTTTCTTTCTTTCTTTCTTTCTTTCTTTCTTTCTTTCTTTCTTTCTTTCTTTCTTTCTTTCTTTCTTTCTTTCTTTCTCTCTTTCTCTCTTTCTCTCTTTCTCTCTTTCTCTCTTTCTCTCTTTCTCTCTTTCTCTCTTTCTCTCTTTCTCTCTTTCTCTCTTTCTCTCTTTCTCTCTTTCTCTCTTTCTCTCTTTCTCTCTTTCTCTCTTTCTCTCTTTCTCTCTTTCTCTCTTTCTCTCTTTCTCTCTTTCTCTCTTTCTCTCTTTCTCTCTTTCTCTCTTTCTCTCTTTCTCTCTTTCTCTCTTTCTCTCTTTCTCTCTTTCTCTCTTTCTCTCTTTCTCTCTTTCTCTCTTTCTCTCTTTCTCTCTTTCTCTCTTTCTCTCTTTCTCTCTTTCTCTCTTTCTCTCTTTCTCTCTTTCTCTCTTTCTCTCTTTCTCTCTTTCTCTCTTTCTCTCTTTCTCTCTTTCTCTCTTTCTCTCTTTCTCTCTTTCTNTACAGCTTTCTGAAATACCAACTGTACCTTTCATACTGGACTATTTCTTTTACAATATAAACAAGAAATAGTATAAACATCACAATACACCACACCTTTTGTAATAGGAATCTAAACTAAATTGAAAATGATAATCTTTACTTGTATATCATCTAATAAAATAATTTCATTTATATCCAGCCTTCATTTTGAATCTGATACCTGTTGGGGGATGGTTAGCAGCACAAGGCCACGATGCTGCAGAGTATCTCTGGCCTGAAGCAAAGTTCTGAGTGAGCGGAACAGTATGTATGTTATCAGGTCTGTGTGACCTTGTGGCTGAACACTAGATGAAAACAGGAGGCTGAACATCTGTGCCTGGACCCTCAGATAGGTTGTAACCAAGCCATAACAGAAGATACTAACCTACGTAATGCCTAACCAATCACTACTTGCAAAAACAAGATGTTATCCAATCATGTACTGACACTCAAATTGCTGTAATGTAACTAAAAAGTATAAAATCATATGCAGTTCCTGCAAGTAGTTGAGACTTGAGAAAGTAGTCACTACCTTCAGTCTCCCAGCATCTTCTTTTCCGACAGATACCAAATAGAGAGATTCAGCTGTGTGGAATGAAACAAAAGAAGCATAAACTCAATTATAGCTTGAGAGATTTTTTTTTTTAATTTTTACAAAATATTTGAGGTTCCGTGATGGAAGTAGAAGAAGAAAAGGCCTCTTAAAGAGACTGGCTATTGAAACATTTGTGGAGATAAAGTCGCTATCCTTGTAAATACATATACATATAGTATCCCCGAGTATTTGTTTTCCTGTGTGTTTGCAGGAATCTTCCTCAGTTATATCATCTCTGCAACAAAATCCAGGTATCCCTTTTTTCATAATCCCTGGTTCACCACAAGTTTTGTGTAGAAAAATCAGATATGACTAATATGAGAGGTATATGTTGTCTACCATGTTGCCTCTCTGAGCAACCAACAGGTCAGGAGAACAGGAATTCTTCTGTACCACAGCAGCATGATGCTGTGAAAGCCTGGTGAAGAAGGAAGCACCTGCAGATGACCATGATTGACTGTGTTTGGAATGGATATTGCAGGAGAAAGGTGAGAAAGTATAAAGTTGAGTATGAAGGGAAGTCTGGAAGCAGGACAGTGGGGTGGAACGATCTGTTGAAGTGGCCTTTGTGAGTACCTCTGTTTAATAGCACACATACGACTCATAGTGCCTATCCCAGAATTTAGGAATCACAGAATCACACAGAATCACAGAATCACAGAATCTTATGAGCTGGAAGAGACCTCGAAAGATCACTAAGTCCAACCCCCTATACTTGACTTGTCTGTCTTACTTCCGTTAAGTCTGGAATACTATAAAATGAAGCAGTTGTAATGGTTTTCATTTAACTGTAATGAAATGTAGTGGTTCTCCCTAAGAATACTGAACTTTAAAACATAAAATACATTCTTATTTTGTGATTATACTGAGACAATAATTGAAACCCACAAAATGTTGTACAAAATACTGGGAGTTCCATTTAAATAGTGTAGAGTTTAAATGTTAATAATTTCTTACAGACCCCACCTATTGTCCTGAATGAGAAATTAGACAACAAACTTTGCTGAAAAAAGCATTTATTAATTTACCTTAACAATGAAAGATACGAAAATTAAATTAACTTTTCTTTAAAGGTGGCTTCATATGAAGCCAACGTTCACAAGTTGCACTTCAACAGCATTTTTTATATTGAGACTTTGTCCACAAATTGTTATGCATGTGCTTAAATTTATGTACTAGGAGTCAAATAGTTGATTTCACTTTTACAGTTGCAGCCAACAGCCATTCAGATCAGCTTATACAAATATCCATATGAACAAAAACTGCAATGTGTCTGCATCACTTAAGGTTTTCCTGTCCTAGGAGAGACCCTTCACCCACCTGGCCAGATGTTAAAAACAACCTGCCCTTGTCTGTTTTTTTTTTAAATTGTACTGTACTGTTTCTGCAGTACTACACCTGGGACTCATGTTCAATTGAGGGTTATATCATAAAAAAAAAGCACATCAAGTTTCTGCTATCATTTAGGTAAACATGGGATAATCTTCTAGCCATGCACACTAGCCTGATCCTTCATCAGTTCTGGCAGAATTCCAGTGAGGAGACAGTAAAAGTTAAAGACAAAAGATAAAAGCAGAACTTTGATGCCTGTTTCACTGTCAGTAAAATATCCTTTGTCTATAGGCTTATAGTCAAGTAAATATGGAGTCTTGTGTGGATTTAGTCTAATATTGAACCTTTTAATATTATTGGAGTCTGATGGGAGCAATTTAAAGTTCACTGGTTTCCATATGTGATATGCTGTCTGTTTTACATGGAGTTAGGCTTTACACACACAGACATCAAAGACAGAAGTTTTGGTCCTGTATTCAAATGTTCACATTTCAGCGTCAGTCAGGAAGCCACAGCTTCAGGAGGATATTAATTTAAAAGCGTTTCAAGAGATCCAGTTTCTACTGCAGCTCTTTCATTGAGTCACTGGTAAATCTGTTTATCGTACTTGAAATTCATCATAAGAATAGAAATTATTGTTCAGGACTATGACTATCAAGTCATGCAAAATATTCACTCTTATTTTTTTGTACAAAATATTTATTGTCAATAGGTTCCTCGAATTTTCTTTGCTTGGTGCTTTCTTGAGGGTTTTTTTGTCTTGTTTGTTGAATGAAATAAAAGCAGCTCTATTATAGGTTAGCTACTTATAATAATTTAAATCTAAATACTATAATTTTATAGTACATTAATTTTTTATTTAAAAATGAGAATGAAGTTCATAGATGACAAAGTTCACAATACTGGATCAGTCAAATCTAGTTTATAGAATAATAGTTCTTGATGTGAGTTCTCAAGGGCTATTTACCAATAGTAACAAACCTTTTTAACAAACAAAAATAAAATTAAAACTATTTGTATATTACATTACTTTATGGGAAACATTAGTGTCCCATAAAAATATTTGCGTGCATTTCTCTGAATATTCTTGTTAATGTGTTCTCTGTAAATACAATGTTTGTGCTAGTTTCCAAAGAAATCAGTGCTAATACAGTTTGACTTTATATGACTCAAACTTATATGCAGTTTCAAGATTTAATTTTCCCTGAAACTTTAGTCATGCCACTCTGCAGTTGACTTGATTCTTTACAGTGGAAGGACTTCTTTATCCTGAGAAGGGGAGAGTGACATCTAAATGGTGAAAAAAAAAAAAAAATATTCGCATTTCTTTTAGCCCATATAATTTGTTGTTTGGAAAATAAATAGACCTCTGTGATTCATGAGATCAATATCAAATTACAAGATAGAGAGTTGCTTTCTCAAGGTTTAAAGATATGACCTTTACAGTTTTCCCACAAAAGGTGACAATATAATTTCTCCTTGTTTTATCAAATCAGGTTCTGTTTGGGTTCAAACTAGATTACTTTAACCTTGCAACCCAAGGATTTTCAACTAAATATTTAGCCCATTAGTAAAAGATATTTTGTCTTGCTTAATATGGAGAAAACCCAGGTAGTCATAAATTCACCTGTGAAGTGCCGTATATATTCCACAAGAGTTGAGAACAAGATAACAGGAAAGTCAACATTAATTCAGAAATCACATCAGTGTTCATGTAATACTGTGCTATACAATTTTAAATGCTTTAATTTCTGTGGTCCAGAGAACTAAATTTTCTATTTTTTTCTCTGCAGACATTTGAAAACTTCATTATTCTTTGTGAAGAGAAAGGGGTAAAGGTATATCATTGTTTGTAAGTATAAATTTTACAACTCTGCTGTTCACATCAGGGACTGTCTGTAGGACTGCACATATATATTACATAGAGTAATGAGGATTCAGTCTTGACAGGTGCTTTAGCATTACTGTAGTACTAAACATGAAATAATAATAATAATAATAATAACAGTGTCTATAGGTATGTGCTTTAAAAAAATCTGCTCTGACTTCTCTCAAAGGTAATGGGGCTGTGACCCTTTGGTAAGAATTTTGGAGAGTAACCCTTGGGTAAATTCAGCATTATGACTGAGAGACAAAGGAAACTGTCATATACCTGTCTCCAGATCTTAATCTCGATCTACATGGAAGACAGACACATACCATTCTCAGGTACTAGCTGAGTAACTTCTTCAGTGTCCCATTTCTCTTTCTCATGAGAAAAGGAAATGTTAGTCTCCTGTATGTGTCAGAAAGGTCTAGGTTGCCATTTCCTACTAATTCTCAAACTACTTGTTAAACCTTACTTGACAGCATCACACATTGCCAAGCCTGACTGTCATGCTCATCTCCTCTATGCTATGAATATTTTCCTGCCCAGGCCCTGCTGACCTCCTGTCACATTTTCCTATGAGTCACTGTCTGCTTTGTGCTTGAGGCTGGGCAGAAACTCAGAAACTTAAGTTTCATCTGGAACATTAATAATTAAGAGAAGAGCATCACTCTTCACTGAAGGGGAAGAGAATATCAGTTTCAGCACTGTTTTCCTCAGTAAATATACCAATCATAATAATTTTCAACCTCTGTCCAAGCAGCTCATAAATGTAAAGGATCATACTTCCTATAAATGCCAAATGTGCCAAGTAACATGTGAATTTTACAGTCTTTTTATTCAACAATGCCACTTGCCCACTTTCAAATTCTTTTGTTTCAAAGAAAGGGTCTTAATTTTTACCTAGATGCTCTAGTTGTTTTATTATATAAAGAAAAAAAAAACAAAACCCAAACCCAAAAAACCCCAAACCACTTACTGACATTTCTAACCCTCAAGGTTAGAGAGAAAAATATTTTTTAAATTAATCGTAACTTTTCCAATGGATGTGAAAAGCATAAAAAATGTACCTCAGATGGTTATTCTAAAGATCTTTTTTATTTTTTCATTTTTTTCTTCATGAATCTTGATGTGTATTACTTGAAGCCTTTGTGGCTGTTGGGTCTTTATTTTCTTATTGACTGAGTATTAGGCCTACAAACTGCCAACATCAGACTGTTTTAATAGGAAAGATAGAAGATTGATTTCATTGGCATTTACCTGACACTCGGATGTCATGTATCCTTGGCTGAAAGGCCTTAAGCTGCCATCAAATTGGATTATAAAATGAAGAGAATGTAATCAACAAGAAATGAATTCTAAAGGCTTTATTAATGGCTTAGATGGAAATCAAATTTGAGTATTTACACTGTAATTATATTATTTCATTACCTTCTAAACACTGCTCTTAAAGCTAACTTTTGAATATATTTATATACTAACAGATTCTTCCACCAGAACTGATTGCTCTTGATCGATTCTGGCTCCTTGCTTTCCTTCGTTTTGTCACATTGGTCTCCAAATGTATAGCAATTAAAAATATATGCTACAATTTGCTGTTAAATATATATATATGTAATTGTAAATTTTAATTAGAAAAATCTCCCTATAAGTATGTGCCGTTAGAGGTCAACATAAATTGTCAATCAAAACGCCAACAAACATGTTTTGAAGAGCAAAATTTTGTATCTTTTATTTTTTTTTGTGAAAAATATAGGTTTTCCATGCTCTTGACTTCTTTCTTCTCGGAAGATCATCAGCTGGGAACATTTATCGTAACTCCACTGAAGCACTTTGCTAGATTAAGGGCTTCAAAATTGACAAGGAAAAAAGAAAATGATTGTGAAAAAATGCAGGGCAGCCAATGCCCTATCTTCCTGTAAAAACTTTAATAACAGAGACTGAACATTGATGTTATATTTAGCCCATACTTTTCGTTGTCAAAATATTCTCAAAGGTACCTTCATAATGTGCTCTGAAAATTATCTGAACTTCCTAGAGTTTTGTAAATGTCTTTGGTTATGCCTGAAGAGATGCATTGCTTAAAACATATTTGTTAAAAAAAAAAAAACAAAACAATGGTTAAAGAATATAAATTGGAGAAATTGAATGGTTAATACTACAATCTTATCTAAAAATTAAGGTTTTATCTACAATAAGCACTGTGTGAGCACCAGTCCAACTTCCACTTTCACCATTCCAAATCTCTCACCCATCTCCCATTGCAGGTGAGAATGACTGAGCAACTGTGTGGTACTTATAGTCTGGCCAGGGTGAAACCCTGTCTCCCTCCCATAAGCAGAAAGATATATTAGCATGGAGATACTCAGTGCAGCATGTAGAAAAGATAAAATACTTCTAACTTTCTATTTATAAGTAAAGATTTATCATCTGTACTTCATAAACAACAATTATCAGTTAAATGGTCAGGTTTTTCAACAGCATTTTCAAAAAAGCATCTCAAAAACAGGTAGTCATTGATTATTGTATTAGAATGGTAAACGATTTAGATTTTTTTAAAAATAATTTATTTTATTTTTTTAAAATTGACTCTTATTTCCCCATTTGGGAATTACAGAAAATTAGAACACCTATGGAAAATGAGTGACTGCTCTAGAAATGAATTTAATATGAATTAATATTTTTACTCAGAATGTTCATGTCAGTGTCCTAGTTCAGCAAGAGACACCGGTTATCACTGTGTGGGGGTGATCAAGGCTGTGTATTCTACACCCTCTATTCATTCCTCAAGAATAATGGACCATTTGCAACAGTTGTCCAGGAAGTCGTTAGCACCTTCACACTCAGCCTGAGGGGGCGTGGGTGCTAATGGGCCATCAATGGTCCAACCATACCCCATGACTCACAGTTAATTACCCATTGTGTGAGTCCCCGCCCTGGGGGAGGGACTGGGTGCTCCCTGAGGATATACAAACAGGGCTCAGAAGACCTTAAGACTCTCTCTTCGTTGGATCTGGAGGAGCAGCGGAACCTCGACAGGAGGAAGCCATCGCTCTCGACCGGACTACAACCATCGCTTCTGGCCGGGCCACAGCCGTCATCTGCAGGAACGGACTCTTCACTTCTTTTTGCTTTGGACTTGGGAGAGCCACGTGGATCATTAGAAGTAGACACCAAAATGTAAAAAGATAATAAAATTCTTAATGACATTTTTGTGGTTCTAAAAGAATTTCACACGAGTAATTCTTCAACCCAGAATGCAATTAAACAAAGGCTTTACTTCAAGAATACTCATTAATAATTTTGTACACATATATGTAACATAAGTCTAAGTGACAGAATTCTTCCTTGCCCACTGTTAAGGAAGTCCTAACTGAGGAACTCTGGGGTTACTTGGGCTACAGAGTTTATATGAAAATGTGTTTTACCTCTGGGCCTCCTTGTTTCATCACACATATGTAGATGTTCACTTGCTGCTGTGAAGGTTTGTATTATAAGATTCTCTCATCTTGTTCTGGAACTTTAAAAATCTTGTTAGTTTTTAAACCCCATCAAGAAAGCCTTGTACCATACAAATAGTATAGAAAGCCTTGAAATAGATTTCAAAAGTCTGAGGGTTTGTACTCATAGGTTCACGAATGAAGCCCAGATTAAAACATATGAGATAATATTTGATTTTTCAGTAAATAAAACCAAAGTAAATGTAGATCCATTCCAGAAGTCATATTTATAAACATTAGAAGAGGATTTAATTTATATCACATATTTTAAAAATCTAGTTTATATTAGGAATAAGTTAGGAAGAAGCACCAGTTATATAACTTAAACTTTCCTTCATTTTTTATTAAAAAAGAAACCCACCACAGTGAATGCTCTCCTCCATAACTGGAGTTCTGCTTCACTAAAAATATCCTTTATAAAATATTAATTTGCAAGGTGAACAGCAGAGAAAATTGAGCTATGCCCCATCTTGATTTCATCTGGGGATCCACATACTCGCCAAGCATTTTAATTGCAATACTAGAATTCATTTTCAAGAGTGCACTTTAGGTCTACAAGCCCATTTAATCTGATCAAAGACAAGAAGAGGTAAAAAGACCAAAGTGACTGAGCTGGATGGACCAGAAGAAAAAGAGAAACACCTACCAGGGAGCATGGTTGGATGTGTCTGTCCCCAGAATGGGTAGGGTTGATCAGGGTGTGGGTAGGGGTGATCAGGGTGTGGGCAGGGGTGATAAGGGTGTCGGCAGGGTCCTGCCCTCACCCTCTAGCCCCTGAACATGGCAGGCAGAGCTGTTGGGCCTCTCAGGAGCTCTGAACACTGTAAGAAAACAGACCAGGGCTGGAGCCTAGGCTGGGGAGACTTATCAGGTGTGGTGAGAGATGGGGATGAGGACATGGCTACAACTCAGGTCTGATATCCATCTGCTAAAAAAACCCTCCAAGAAGTCGGGTCTGGAGGTCTCGAGTTTGAATATTGATCCTGGGTCCATGGGCAGTGGTGCAACCCCAGGTCCCAGGTAAGGCTCCCACTAGCAATAAAGCCCACCTGTGTTCTCACCACACCCTCAAAGTGAACATGTGTTTTCCCTTCTTTAGAGCAATGCAAATTTTATTAAAATTGAGGGGTGTGAGGGAAGAGAAATATTCCATTGACAAGTGGGCTATGTATCTAGGGCATTACACAGTTACAAGATATATCTTTTATTTATCTTTTGGGTATTTGGTGCAGTTAATAATTTCATGGACAGATTTTCCAAATGCTAGTTAATTTGGTCAGCCTTGATAATCTGTGAATCAAGAAAATACTTAGGTTGTAAGCTCATCAGATTTTTCTGTAGTACCACTTCAGTGTGTACCTGTCTGAATGTGGAGATTTTTTTAAAGAAATGATGGATCAGGAAAGAGCTGAAGCTACATGGGCAGATCCAGACATGTAGACACCTGTCAAAAAGAGACACCTGTCAAAGACACCTGATCTTTTTTGATCAGAAATTAAAGTGATGGGGAAAAAAGTTTTCACCCTGAAGATAAAGACAATGATGTGCAAAAAGTGAAAAAAAAAAAAAACACAACAAAAACCATAACAAACAAAAACTGTGGAAGATGGAAACTAAAACCTAAAAGAAAACAATGTTGTTGATGTAGCAATCTATTAGCAAACACTCATATTTCTTACATTTAGAGAAACAGGATGGCGATTTGCTGACTCTAAGGAGGATGTGGGGATATAAGACAGGTACCAGAACAGACTAATGTTTGGGAACATTTTGACAGCATAAGTAGTGAAGCCTGTCACCTAGGAGGGTCTAGGGAAAAGATAAATCATCTTCAGGATGCAATATACAAATGTTCCTCTACGTGAAAGGGCTTAGATGGAATCCTGTCTTTAAAAAGTAAATAACAAAAACTGTAAAAGTTGTGTTTGTATACCCTATATCAGTATTTTTTTCCCTAGAGTAGTGAATTTGAAAGTTAATCATACTTTGTCATACAGTCCGGATCAAGAAACTGTTACAGCAAAACCTTGTAACATGAATTTGGTCCAAGAGTGTTGCTTATTTTAACTGTTATCTTCACTTGAGCAAAACAACAGATCAATAGGAATTTTACTTGTTGACTTAGCCCTGAGGTTATTTATCTTCTAAAGACGGAATTCTGCCTCATAAAATGTGCTGCCTTCAGTCCAGTGAAACACTAATTTTTGTTCTGGTACTGCCAAGATTTCTCACAGTCTAATGCTTCATTGTGCTCAAAATCTTTTTTATATATAAAGAGGAAGCACACATTATACATATGAGAATATGTATAGAAAACCAAGAATTTATTGTTAGTTTGACTAAAATCTTAATAGCATAATTCAAGATCTAATTCTTATAGAAAACAGAAAGAACAAAATTCTTATACACACATTAGTTTCTACCCTTTCTTAGAATCTTAGAATCATTCAGGTTGGAAAAGACATTCAAGATCATCTAGTCCAACCATCCCCCTACTATCTATATTACTTACCAGACCATGTCCTAAGAGTACATCATCCAATCTTTAAACACACCGAGGGATGGTGACTCCACCACCTTCCTTTGCAACCTGTTCCAGTGCCGCTCAACCTGTCCAGGTTCCTCTGGAGGGACAGAGATCGACACTTCCCCTCCCCCCCCCAACTTGGTGTTGTCTGCATTCTTGGAGCTATGCTCCCATTTCCTTTGCTGGCAGGAGTAATACCAGCATTACTCTTTCTTCCCCTCTGTTCTGCCGTGGTGAGACTGCACCTGGAATATTGTCTCCAGTTCTGGACCCCTCAGTTCCAGAAGGACATACAACTCCTTGAGTCCAGCGCAGAGCCACCAAGATGATGGAGTGGAACATCTTCCTTATGAGGAAAGGCTGAGGGAACTGGGCCTCTTCAGCTTGGAGAAGAGGAGACTGAGGGGTGACCTCATTAATGTCTATAAATATGTTAAGGGTGAGTGTCAGGAGAATGGAGTCAGGCTCTTCTTGGTGATGGCCAGTGATAGGACAAGGAGAAATGGGTCCAAGCTGGAGCATAGGAAGTTCTATGTGAAGATGAGGAAAAACGTTTTCACCTTGAGGGTGATGGAGCCCTGGAACAGGCTGCCCGGAGAGGTTGTGGAGTCTCCTTCTCTGGAGACATTCAAGACATGTCTGGATGCATTCCTGTGTGACTTGATCTAGGTGACCCTGTTTAGGCAGAGGGGGTTGGACTAGATGATCTTTCAAGGTCCTTTCCAACTCCTAACTTTCTGTGTTTCTGTGATTCCAGGGCCAACCTGTGTCCCACCTCTGACCATACCATGCCTGTGTGCCTTGCACAATATTTTGCATTCCACTTCTCAAGGACTCTGCTGTCATAACAAAGCTGCATATCCCTACCCTGTGTCTTTGTGAGTAATAAATACTTTGTGAGTTGTGGTTTCTCCCCAGCCAGGAGCTGAGCACTGTGCAGTTGCTCTAAGAGAGTGGGGAGGGGTTGGAGGGGGAAAGGGAGGGAAAAGAAAACCAAAGGCAAACCTCATGTGTTGGGATAAGAACAGTTTATTGGGACAATAAAATAAGGAAAGAAATAACAATAATAGGGCTTTATAGCAAAATATACATAACCGGTGATACTCAGTGCAGTCTCTCACCGAACCACACAACTTAGATCGTACAGCTCAGAGCCATCCTGAAGCCAGACCATCCCCAGACCACATGCCCTGGAGCCATTATCCCCCTTTTATGCTGAGTATGATGTGATTGGTATGAAATAGTTCCTTTGGACAGTTTTGGTCACCAGTCTTGGCCCAGCTTACTGGGTGCTCCTGCGTTCTCGTTACCAGGGCAGTATGAACAACTGAGAAGTCCCTGACTGCTTGGCAACTACTAAAATCATGGGGGTGTTATCAGCACTGCTGTCATCCCAACTTCCAATCACTGTACTACACCAGCTGGTAGAAAGAGAATTAATTCTATCATAGCAGAAACCAGAGCAATCTTGCTGTATACAGAGTAACTACTTGTGGCTGCTACTTGAAACTGTACTTGCATCACACAAATATAAACAAAAGGAAACCAATCTACCCATGGACATCTGGCTAATTACAGAAACTGCTGTTACAGCTAAACTAAGTAAAATGAAGCTGCAGGCAGTTTAAAGAAAAGTTATTACAGAGAGGGTCTGACAAACCTCAGTTCTGAGGCCTTGCAAACTGAGTACCATGGCCCATTTCTAGCAATGGTGACATCTTACTACTTGGCTACAAGTTTGCACTGCACAGGCAGCTAAGCAGAGGGGACCAAGAGATGATCTCTTGGCACTGGACATTCTGACTAAAGCACATGATAAATTTAAGGATTGTGAAGCATTTTTAGTTATTTCAGTTCTCTCTGTTCTCTGACATCATGTCATGGCTTGTCCACTTCAGTAAATACTGATATCAATGAATATCAATGAATGCTGACTGTCTCATGCTGTAATTGAAACCAGAAGCTTAGATTTAAGCATAGTTTTAAATAATTTTTTTTACAGTAAAAGCGGTTGGTATAATATAGCATTAAAACTGATGAAAAAGAGTATTCTCACAGCTTTTTGTCAGTGCAGGATTACAGTCTGATTTTTGTGAAAATGTAAAATACTGGTGGTTGAAAAAGGAAAAATAACTTTCATGATGAAAGCTTTTCTCTTTTTCTGATAAGGTTCTCTTTTTCTCCCAAAAATGACTAAGAACATGAAGTACAGCAGAAGTATTTTTAAAATAAAAAAGTATCAGAATAGTAAAATTTTTAGAAATATCATATCCTCTTTTATTCCATAAACAAAAATAAACTGTTTGAACAAGAATATCTGTTTTAAAATATTTTGAGAAACATTTAGTAAAAAAATTACATGTTCATATGTCATCCATATTCCATGAAAACATCCTATTTCTCATTTCTTATAAATACATTCACCACTGAAAGGATTAACAGTACTTCAGACAGTGTAAAACATTATGTTCATGACAACCAATGGGCTTCATTTATTTAGAATAGGTTTATTTATGGTATTTAAGGACCAGATAATATTACCTGAACATTTGCTTTTTGATTGATATAAAATATACTGTAGTCTACAGGTATATATTTACACATATGTACATAACACATAAGGTGAGAGAAGAGGGGATAGAGAGACATGGCTTTTTGAGATGATTTCAAATCTTTCCACAAGGTGTGGTAGAATGATGGGGAGGAGCATGTGCAGTTTAAAATCTTTTATTCTTGTTCTATATGTATGGAGATAAGTATGATTAGTTATTACAATCAGCATGAAAATTTTAGGAAAATGGGCCAACTAAACTGCAAGGTAGTAGAAGTATTCACAGTTCAGTAGAAAGAACAACAAAATATTCTCTCTCCTCTTTTTAAATCTTCCCAGTAGCTTGCCCTTAAATTCCAACTGATGGAGAGTGGAGCTGCTTGTATAGAATCAGGTGTTGTTTAAGGGAAGTCTTAAAAAAAATTAGATGATTAACTACTGGAAGCAAACACACTGCTGTCCATGGCAACTCTAATGCAAATGTCTGCAAGAGAAAGCACTCCAAAGAATGCCAAGGAGTTCTGTTGCACTCACTTAGGAAGAGTAATTAGACAGTTCCACTTAGCTCACAGAAAAATTCTGTTTTACCTTGCAATTCATGATTTAAATAAGCTCATGAAGGAGCCTACTAAGCAGTTGTTGACATTAAGCAGAACGTGGTTTTCAGCGAGTTATATTTCCTTTGCCTATTTATACATTCCCAGCATGACTGAAAGATAAATAAACTGAAGTTTATCATGGTGCATACTAAGCACAACCCTTCAAATGGACTAACACATAAACACTTTGAAAAGTACTTGCAAGCTAAGAGAATTTGTCACTAAAATTACTGGTCTAGCTCATAGTAGATTGACACTTGATGAGATAAAAGTTATGTAAAAACTTAAGTCTCCAGAGCAAGGGAATAAACCCTGCAGTTTAGAACAGAATCTGACAGCTGGTTTACTGCTAGATTTTGAACATTTCCTTCAAGCAATATGTCACTTTTTCTCTGCATGCTTTTTTATCTCATCTTTTTAAAAGACAAATCCCACCTAGAATCTTGTGAGATGTTTTGGTAGTTAAATTGCATATTAATCTCAGAAGCCTGAGCCTGTCATTCTGGTTAAGTATCCTAATAGTAAACCAGCAACATGTGAAAATGCTCATGATAACATGGGTGAAAAGATGGCACATGTTAATGCTACTGGGTTGAACAGTAGTCCTTTTATAAAATTTTGATTCACAACTACATTTATATCCAGACATGTTGAGTGTTTGGATGCATGCATCTTAACATATACCCCCATGGCAGTTTGACTTCCAAGTCTTTAGCTGATTTGGAAGTCTTAAAATGTAAGAGAGAAGTATACCTTGTCCTCTAAAATCCAAAGATCCTCCCCCTCTTTCTCCAAGTCTGTCTCTTCCGGACTACATGAGACACTTCCTAAAGTTACCTGGGCCTTGACTTAAAGTATGTTCAACTCTTCTTTCCCAGATCCTACCTGCAGCAATACTGTGTATTGTGTTTTCAGATTACATCACACGTGTCTGGTCAGACTGACACCAAAATACCTTTATAATACAATACAGCTGTATGTCAAATCCTCTGTCCATACACATGTGCTGACATCTATGAACTAATTTGTGTATTTTATTTCCTCAAGTATAATCATACTGCTACTGAAGGCATGAAATCATATAAATGCCTGATTCAACTGTTCTGATAATGTGCTTCAGCCATTTGCTATAACATCCTGCCTGCCTTCACTGCGTTACTCAAGGTCTAAAATGGAGACCACAAATCAAAGTGCAAACTAACTTCTCATTACTTCCTTTTTCAGTTCTTTACCAGACAGTTTTCCAAGTTTGGTCTCCTCCAACTGAACAATCAAGATATTGGCTGCTGTTTCTTAATGAACAGGGTATTTGTATAACTGAATGAGAGAATCACAGAGAACACATGACAATACTGTATGACAAGCCACTAATAGAAATGGATGCATTGAAACTTCAGTCTGAATTCCACACTGTCCTTAAATTTGGACAATTTTTTTTTAATGAGCGTTGGGCTATTTGCTTATTTATTATACCATGCAGTCAATATTCTTTATGCTCTGAGTTAGTGATGAAAATAATCTACTTACCAGTTTTTAAGTTCTCTGTACCAGAAAATCACTGCTTCTAAGATGAAGAAAAGTTATCTGAAGCATTGTATCCTGGATAAAATCTATGCTCACCCAGGCTTCCTGGCCATCTTTCAGGACAGTGCTGAACTTCAATTTACACTTTGAACTCCAGCTCCACTGCACTTGAAAACCCTTTCCCTCCTAAATTCTGAATACTGCAATGCAAGCACACTATATCTGACACAAGAACCAAACCCAGATTTCCAAGTCATATTTCACAGGTCTATATCTTCTTTCATTTTTTTTTTTGCTGATGCCTTCAGAAACAGAAACAGCCTCAGTGCCAGCTTCAGTTTAGTCTTCCTGGTGATTTTCTTTCCAGAGCATCCACACCCAAGCAGCACTTCAGCATTACATATTAAAAGTTTCTCCTTTTATCAACAGCCTTGCTTGAAAATTGGGAAGCACACTCTGCACTTCCTTTAGGAAGAGCAGTTGTCAGTTCTGTCCTACTTCAGTGTGAAATTCAGCGTTTTATCCTGTTAAGATACACTCTCAATGTCTATATTGATGACGTTGTGCAACATCAAGCATTCTTAATTATGGAGGTTTACCAATATGACTGAAATGGCAGCAGACATGCATAGACTGGAGAAGGAAAAGTGTGTGAGGAAGGCGGAGAGGAAATTTGGCATTGTGATTTGATACTGCTTTTAAAATCTCATGAATAATTGTGTCGGTAAGGGATATTCAGTGAACACCAAACAAAGGTAAAAAGCCAGTGTGCATTTTTATCCATTGTCTTAAAGGGTAGCAGAAAGAGAAGGATGGAGCTGATTAAGAAATATATGCTAAATATATAATTAATTATCCAATAAACCTAATCTGAAACCAAGAATTTTAACACTAGAACAAATGTATTCAGTTAGTGAAAGCTCAGTTCATTTTCTGTCAGGGAAAATTCAATGATTTGGACTACACCTTCACAACTTCAACAAAGTAACAAAATTAAAATTACAGAAATCCGTAACATTTTCTAATGATAGGAAGAGGGAGGAAGAGAGATGACTGATAAAATCTACTGTTTTAATAACAGTCATGTTTTTATTTCAATATAGTGAAAGATTTTTTAGTAGGGGAACTCTGTTATGGCAAAACTGGGTAAGATCTCCTAAAGACTATATTGACACAGCTTTTCAGATATTGTTGGAGGGAAAAAAGAAAAGCTTGAGATGGGGGTGTTTCCTTACAGATTAGCCTAAGAAATATAAATAAACCCTTGCAGAAAGATAGCATTTCTAAAGGAGCTCATGGGGGCTGCACAGTTTCTTGCCCAGTGTAACAGATTGATGTTACATTTGCTGGCACCTTCAGTGGATGGGATGCAGCTGTTGCTCAATTGTGACAGGAAGGCATGCTGACATGACATGCATCTTGCAGAGCTGTGTTCACCTTCTGGTCTACCTTTAGAGATTTCAAATCTAGAGCTAGTGGACAGTATATAAATCAGTTTAAATAACTTGAAAGGAATCCAACTTTTCTGCTTGACCAGGTAGCAGTTTTACTTTCCATACCTGTAATCTAGTCTCAATATAAGTTCTATAACCTAAGGTTTCTTTAGAAATACTGTCTTCATTTATGGTAAGTTTACCATCCCTACAGAGGCAGTGAAGCCAAATAAAGCAGTAGTTCCAGCACAGCTTATGGCTTGCACTATGAGATGTTTCTGAGGAATGCAGATTTTAATAAATGCCTTATGTTAGGCCTTGTATGATGTGATGCCAAGAGTGAGGAAGGACTTTCCCCTCTGGCAGGCACAAGCATATGCCCCTGCTGCAAGGAATAACAGATGAAGGATAATTTCCAGCTCCAGGCAGAGCTGGAACGGAGCTGTACAAAGGGAATCCCTGCACTCTGACTGAAGTAATCATGCTTCACAAAAATGCCATATGGATATTTTGTCTTCCTCACATTAAATCTGATTAGTTGACAAACATTTTAACTAACAGAATGAGGAAGATTTGCATAATTACACTGCATTTTTTAAGAACTATACAAGGAATATGCAAATTTCAGTTTGGCTTCTAGTATAGCTTTGCTTTTATTGGATCATCTTTTTCTAGCTCCCAGGCTGTTGCCCAGCAACTAAAATGTCACAGAAGTTATTCACATCCACCTAGTGGAAAAAATCTGTCCAAAAGGAGACAAAATAAGTTGTCTGAATAAAATCTCACCCATTTTTATGAATCAGACAGATCTATCTATCATCTATCTATCTATCTATCTATCTATCTATCTATCTATCTATCTATCTCCCTATTGCTACTATTCATTTGTTTCTTATATCATCTGTGCTCACCATTTTTCACTCTAACAGTCAGCTACATCTACAGGGGAGGAAATAATGTTCTTAATGTTGTTAGGTATATTACTTCATAAAAGTAGAGTGGGAAACCTAAGGGAACTGAAAAGTTGATCACAACTTCTTTGCCTAAGTTTATTTCGGAAGTAAACTTTTCCTTTTTATGTCCCAATCCAAATAATTTTCAGACAGGAAAATCTGGGCTTTTGTTAAATTAGATATAAATCCTCATTGAAAGGTCAGTAACAATGTCATAATGTTTTGTCTGCTACTTCACTTCTGAAAGGAATGAGAACCATTGGACTTATCAATAATGCCTTCCCTAATGAATGAATATGTACATTAAAGAAAACCACAACAAGCTTGCCATTACCGTTGAGACAGAGAACATGACAGAAATGAGTGAGCCACAACTAGGAAACAAAAGCCCATAGAGAAGGTGGAACAGGCTTGTGTTTGGCTTCCTCTCTAACATGAAGGGAGTACTAGTGATCAGGAGAGCTTCAAAGTGTACAGAAAAAGGAACTAAATGGTGCACAAAGGAGCCTAGAGTGTTCACTTCAGAGTGCATGACTACTAGCTTTGACACAGGAGCTACCTTGCACTGGCTGTGTTGGCTGCTTCTGGCATGCTAGGGACTTTGACCTATGCAGAAACCTGGGACAGAATGCAATCATCCAAGCCTTTCCTGCCTTGTGCAGGAGATAAGGCAAGATGACCTCCAGAGATGCCTTCCAATCTAAGCCTCTATGACTCCTGAAAGGCAGTGGTTTCTGCCAGAAAACAAAAAGGTTTGGTTTTTTTTTAAGATTCTTTCTTTCACAGCTTCACATAATAGAAGCTTTCTTCAGCAGTTGAAAATATTATCTTGTACCTTAGATTATACATGACATGAGAAATATTATGCATTCTGTTAAATGTGCTATTAAGGATAGAGTCAAATAATAGTATTAACTTCCAAGGTCATGGCTTCAAATAATGTTTTACTCTGAAAATTTAAGTTCTAAAGATATTTTCATTTGAAGTTTTGTAAATAGTAGACATAGCATAAAAACTGAAACACTAGGTCAGCTGATATATTAAGATTATATATTTTTAAAAAAACACATTTGTATCTTTACATAAATACATAAAAGCACACACACATATATAAATAAATCCTGTACTAAAAAAAACCAAAAAAAACAAAAAAACAAACACCTGAATCTCATAATTACATTTGGGATGGGATTACCCAGTTACCAAGCTTTTCATTTCAGTCTAAAGGCCATGAAAGCAGGTCTGTTACCACTCTGCTATAAAGCATCTAATACGTAGAAGCGATGTTCATTTCATTAAAAATAGCAATAAATATAAAATCACCAATATAATTTAAGATGATGCCTTCTTAGTTTTCCTAAAGCATACAGTAAGATGCTTATTGACTTAGGACTTTTCTTCAGCAAAGGCAAGTCTGATAACCACATTTAATGTTTGAGGTTTTGGTTCAGACAGAAAAAAATGAGACTGGCAAGAAAGCCTGACAGAGGAAGACTGATTAATGTGAAAGTCTGAGGCAGGAATCTTATACTATACCTGGTACGCAATACTGCGTTAAGAGAGCCTCAATTTTCACTTGCCTCTGGTCTGCCACAACCCTGCCTTCACTGAAGTAAGGGGGAGTGAATAAAATGGTATGATTGTCCCTCTCCTAAGTTACATTAACAACATTAACAAGTTACATGTAAGTTACATTAACAACTCTGAATAAAGAAAGGGTTTCTCTACTATTTGAAGTGTATATACCATTTTCCCAAAGAAATTCTTGAGGGTGCTACATAAAATTGCTGTCCTAGGGAGTAACTCACTGAGAATCACTAAGAGGTATTGAAGGTGCAGATATTGGCTGATCTAGAGACATGACACCAAATCCCTCAGTATGGTTTGGAAAATAACTGACAGCTGGGCTTCATGGTATTAAGGGACATGACTTTGCTGGCCTTGAGAAACATTTGGTTCTAGAGCTGTTTGTAATGACTCTAACTTAATGAAGACTGAATGTGCTGCTGTTGACAAGTGCAACATCTGAAGTCAGCAGTTAAAGAGTTACTCTTGGAATGGTTTTCTGAAAGTGGATTTGAACTGAAACAGTAATCATACTTTGTTGCCATATATTAGTGGACTAGAAATGTTGTTAACTGATTTTTGGAAAGAAAGGGAAAGTTGTAAATATAAGAATTTGCTTATGTAGATCTAGTACACATTTAAGGATTTTTAATTTTAAGGACTTTTAATTTTAAAGATTATATATTCAATCAGAACATGCTTCCATATTATTCGTTAAAATAATGATTTGCTCATCTTCTCACTTGCAAAATGGGAATGACATCAACAAACTACCAACTGTTTAGTTTCTAGAGGTAAAATCTCAAGGAGAGACTTAAAGAGTGATAGAAACTCTTATCTTAGTTCATGTGGAAACTGAATATGTATGTTTATTGCCAATCTTTTTATACTCGATAATTTCTGTTAAGGAAGAATAGTGTGTTTTTTAGACTTTACATGTCCAAGATGCTGTATCAGTCATTTTTAATGAGTCAGTTAAAAAAGCTAAAGAGCAAGCCCTACTCATCACACTCTTGTGTGGATAGTTACTTATCAGACAACCAAAAGTTACCTTTTAAACTTGAACGATAATCACCAAGATCTGAAATATCTGCTCGACCCCTTTGCCAGAGTAGGTTTGTGTTGTTTTATTTGTAATGTTTTTTCAAGCCAGGAAAACATTTTCTGTAAAGAGGAAATCCTTAGTGTGTATTTGCAGTTAATATAGTTCTATTTTTTTTAAATCATATTTCAATTTTCCATTGAAATATAAATGGACCGCACAATGTTGCAACATAGTACATCAGTATTAATTTAATTCCATTGCTTTTTTGTGATCTATATTGCAGATCAATTTATAAAGATTTTAACATTAACCTTAAATAAATTATGGTTACCAATTCACCTTACTTTACTACTTTCCAGAACAACAAGCTATAGGCTCTTTGTAATATCTACAAAAAGGATACACAGTGGCACTCTTTCGAGGTTGTGCTTATCTGAGTGGCATAATTGTGTTATTCTCAAAGTATTCCCTGTTAGAAAGACAGGTCAAGCATCATCATCACATATTTCTTTCAAGATCTTTTCTTCAGTGGAGGAAAAAGGATCAGAAACTAATGGAGGAGAAGCAGAGAGGATGGAGAGGAAGGAGAACAAAAAAAAAATTGAAATCCTTAAAGCAAAAATATTTATAAAGTCAGCATTGTCTTTAAATGGTTTAAAGGCAACTTTATTTTGAAGGCTTTACATTAATTAATGACTTTTTCCAGTACATTTAACTGACAGTTATCTCCCTTTCTTGACACACCAATATAAATGTTTATATGTAGAGTTGCAACCTATTAACAGCAGTTCTTCCCATCTGACAGACATCTTGTGATACCACATAATGTTTACCAGAGTAGGTTAAAAAAAAACCAGCTATATTTAGTAGAAAACATTTATTACCTATGGTCCCTTCTAGGTATTCCACCCCCCTTAATTTTACTCAAGCTTCCCTACGATAAAGTAGGCAACACCATGAAACTTCTGAGGTGCCCCGCCACCACAGGGTGTCCCACTCCCCAACATGTCCTGCCCTCTAACCTAGGGAACCAAGTCCCTAGGTCAGAGCCCATTTGTCATGGGCTCTGACAAATCACAGTGCTGCCATGCAGAGCTGACACTGGCAGTGTGGATCCAGGCTTTGCTGGAGCCGTGAAGTCAGGGATCTGGATTGTTACCATTTCATAACTGAATATCGGTTTAGGATATTGCATCTTCAACTAGTGGAATAAAAAAAGAAATCTGAAGTAGAGTACTCTTCCTCCCACTCCCATGTTGTTGTTTTTTATTATGAAAATGAAAGAAATAATGTTTATCTGCATTGCTGTAGGTCAATTGAAAGATCTTTCTAATTGCTTCAGTATGAGACCTTGTAGTCTTAATGAACTTTTCACCTTAGTACAATAGTAAATGTATAGAACAACACTAGAGAGTAAATGAAGGATTAAGTACTGCAATACAGATTCAATACTTATGTAATTCAGGATTGTTTCAGAGATAATAACCTACTAGCTTACTCAATGGTGCCAAGAGATAACCTCTAATATTTTTTTTCCAAAGCTTTAAATGTTGAGGACTATTTACCTTCCATTACATCCTCAGTCTTTGCTGAGATTCTCCTGCTCTTACACGGGTAAATATCCTCTTAGCAGAAAAATCCATTTGGGTGTATTTTAAGTCTGGTACAAATTCACAGCTCTTATCCAGGTATATAATAAAAATACAATTGTTTGAAACATTTTTCAGTGTTATTTACCAATTTAAAACAAACCCTTCTGTAAACCTCCTGTTGATTTTTTTATTTTTACTTTTTTTAATCTACCAATACTTGTAACTTACACTACCTGAAAGCTGGGTTTTTGCCTATGGAAATATTTGTAAAATCCTGAACTGCTTATTACTCTGAGTGTTTTCCATAGCCTAAATGAAAGCCTCATTTTCCAGTCACTATATCACTACAATATAGGGAGTGTCTGCCATTCATAACTATTGAATGAAGTGAACTGGAGGTTACTTGCTTTCCCTGCTCTGGGTTCCCAACCATGTCATGACTTTCAGTAGCACCTCAGACTGTTCAATGATTTTCATCAACCCAGGTTATAACTTGTTGGACAGAGCAATACCCTTAGGAATTTCCACTTCATCTTTCTCTACACTGGACTATCTAATGCAACCAGGGGACCACTTGAATAGGACATCCAACTTTCTCCCCATAACATTAATAAATTATGTTATCATAAATTAAACTTTAAAAATGCACATGATTATAAGAAGTAGGACTTCTTTTGAAAGAAGCTGTTAAGTGGCTCAAAGGAAGAACCTTTGACATACATTTTTTTTTTCCCTTAAGTGTGCTCACTGAACCTTCCTATGCACACTGAGCTACATATCATTGCTACTGTCATTCCTAAGAGAAGGTTATAAAGAAATCCTCTTAGGAAGTCTTCTGATACAAAAAAAAATTGAACGGTTTATAAAATTATATTGAAACCAAGTGATAAATATGCAAATTGAACTTGCCAGGTGGCAGGAACTCTTTCAATGTTCCTTTTCACTTTTAGATAGAGTCTGAAAGTCTTCTGCCAGTCTCTCAGTCTCAAAGTGATTTTGAGTGATACTTTGCAAGCAAATTTAAAATTGAAAATTTATATTTTCTAGTTCATTCTTATACTTTAAACATTTCAAGAAGAAAAAATATAAAATATGTGCAAGAACCAATAATAAAGAGTATGTCAAGAGCAAAAATTCTATGAAAGGCTGGGATCAAAGGGTAAGATGAAGTGAAGAGTTACATCTGCACAAAAACTTATAAGTGTCCGTAGAGAACAGGGGTTATCCGTTTTAGCATGCATCCTTCCCTGACTGTGCCCAGAGAATTCAGAATGAACCTTCACCTGCACATCAAATTCGTTGCATGGACAGAGATGAAAGTTTTTGATGGTCAACAAGATAAAGTGAAACAATTAGAAATCTCATTTTTTAAGTAATATGAAATACTGACTGAAATAGTTCAAACGCCTGCACAAAAAGTGTAGCAGGTGAAATTATATCATAAGGCTAGTTTACATGAAGTTCTGAGGAAACAAATATGACATTTAAAGGATATTGTGACTATATTCAGGTTGCCCAAAGTTAAACATGAATGAAACACGTTAAGCTAACAAGTATTTTACTGTTATTTTCATTATTATAGTTTACTGCTTTGCTTCCAAAAACACAGTTGGCAATTGATTCTATAAAATGTATAATTTGATGAGACTTTAGATTGTGTTATTAAGGCCTGTCTGATTCGTTCAGTGCTAGCCAATGCAGCAGCAAAAGCAGTGAACAAGGAACATTAGTATAAACTACCCACTTTTCCTTTTTTGTGGGCACAGTAAAGCAAAACTTGAATATATAAGTATTTTTGTTCAGAAAACAACTGAACTAATTTTTAGCCATCTATGAGTTTAAGAAAGTTGGACTATATTGTTTCAAGATTTCTTTCTTTTAAAGTAGATATATTGCTAAAGTCATATCCCAGGCGTTTCCTTCAGAGTTTCTCTCACAAATATTTTGAGAATCCTGTGCTAACTCCATCTTTTAAACTGTCTTCTTAAATGAAAGGGATGTCTTCTGATGTGCTTGTCTGATAAGGATACATGGTGAGGGAAAAACAATATTTTATGCTTTTAATAAGTGATTATCTTTATGGAATTGTCTGTTTTCTCAGGAGTCAGGATTAATTTCCTGTAAAATCTATCATATAAATATTAAAAAACAGTTCTTGTTTCTTATTTTCTTTAAATGAAAATTTTTCACATCAGACAGCAATTGTAACATCCAACTACAGTTTAAAAAAATGTCCTAATTAATACAACATAATTCTAAGGATAGAAAAAATTTAAACTGTAATTTGGATTAAGGCCTCGATTTTGTTTTCCTTCCTAACTAATGGTTTAGTTAGGCATTTGGCAGCTTTAATATTTTTTTCTGAAATTTACTTTTGCTTGTTCATAGGGAGATTTTTTGTACCTTGCTTCCACTTTCAGAAACACTGGGACATAAGAGTAGTCTCTTTCCTGAGTTCCTGTTTCAATTTTGTCAAAGAGATATAATTGTTCAGCTCTTTGCAGCTTACAGAACAAAAATGTTACTGTACTATACTCCCTGTCAACCTTCATTTGATGTCAACTTGGTTTATGTTTTGGATAAATCTGAATGATCTAAACTCATTATTGCAACTCTCATTTATCTGCCATCAAATTAAATTAGAAACATTTGTATGCATCTCTACACATATATAGTGTGTACCTCTTCCTGTATATACACAGACACAAAATTTGCTTATTATGCATACATGTCAGTGTGTATATGCATATTTGAGTGTAATTCATGTTTTTTGTTGTTTTGCTCAGGTGTTTTTTCTTTCTCAGGATTTTTTTTTCTTTTACCTAACAACAAAGAACAACAAAGAATCTTATCACGTTTCTGATACTTATTTGGCTTCATCAAGGTACAGAGATGGCTGTAGCAAATGAATGGTGGTATTTAGTGAGAAGCCCAGACACTTCAAGGCTGAGAGCTTCCTTCTAGTTCTGCAAACCAGACAGTGTATTTCCAGGGGAATACATATTTCTGTGAAATGGCTCTTCATTCCAAGAGAATCCACAAACAGACATTAGTCGGGCCTTTAAAGAAATTAAATTCTTTGATATCAAAGCAATAATTTTTCATGAATCACAGATTATTTTACTTGATTATTAAACTTGTGAACAATGAAAGAAACATAGAAAACATGTGTGATGATAACTGTTTCTAAGAAAAATGTATTTTTTTCCAGTCATACAATTGTGACATCATTCAATGTGACATTGACATTCAATGTGACATCAATGTGACACGATTTGAAGATGCAGGGTATTAATGCAGCACCCTAGATATTTAGTCCAGGAGAAGAATATTCTTATCATGTAATTAATGCAACAGCTAGAGTTTAAAAAATTAAAATTAAAAATAATAGGCTTAAAATATATGTTATATATGTATATTCCAAAGAAAGGCTTTGTGAAACACTGTTATCTAAATTATTATGAAAAAAATGATGGAGTACAATCTGGTAAACAGAACAAGAAGATGAGAACTAAAAAACTGGAAAAAAATTAAAATAATTAGGGAAAATCAAACTCATAAAACAGGAATTTCTCTAATGAATAAATGCTGGTGGGCAGTTATCTATACTCTTCTAAGTTCTTGAACCTTTTCTGGAGAGAGGTAAAAACACAGAACCTTGCTCTCATATAAAAGGGTAGATCAGAAGTCACTTCTGACAGGAGCCATGTTTGTCAAAGACTGCATCACTAGCAGCACTGTCTGATTTAACAAAATGGGATAAGTAGCTCAGAGGCCCAAGTGAAGGCCTAGAATTTAGTGTGCTGATAAATGACTCAGCCCATCAGTGTTCTTAAGAATGATTCTTATTGCATATGTAATTTTGATATTTTGGGGTTTAGTGTCTATGTTTTTTACAGAGTAATTTATGGACCTTTTGAGGGCAATTTTTGATTGTTACACAGTTCCATTCTATTCTACTTGAGGTTTATTCTTAAGTGCTCTAAAAGCCCTATAGATACTAAATGGTGATACAGAATGCAACTATCACTCAAAAATGGGCAACATCTCCCAGAGGTACAATCCATTCCACTGACCCCCAAAACCATACCTAAATATTGTGTCCAAACCAGAATTACTGCATGTTTTGTCTTTTAGACATAATGTGCCCACTATCCTTTGCACAGATAGAAACAGATAACAATACTTGAAAGTGTTTTAACTCGTATAAAATGGGTAATGCTGCATTAAGTTGGTGCAAAAAAAACCCAAAACGATGATTTCTCCAAAATTTATAGATTTCAGGGATGAGTGTACTTCTATTGCTTGGGAGAAACCAGTCCAATTTTGCCACAGGCATCGCAGATGCAGATTCTTTGTTTGTTGTGACTGTTTCCCTGTGTTGCCTTTTTTCAGCAGGTTTAGCTTAGCGGCACTGATGGAATCACTGCAACCACCAGCTCTGGCAACTCTACCACCAACACATGGACCGTAATAGCAGTTTCCCATGTTGTGAAGCTAACATCAGATAGCTAATGATTTGCCTGAGCATGGTTTTTTAAGTGTTCATTGGCCTGCTTCCTGGAAATCCAACTCATTTTTACCACCTCTCAACATAGTTTTAGGCACTCTACTTTGAGCATCAGATGCCAGTCCAATATAACTGATCCTGTAGGTGTGTTGCTTGAATTCTAAATATTTAACTATGACTATGTTGGTTCTTATTCTGACAGTACCAAGCGGGCACAGAGAATATGTGCATGTCAGAGCCCAAAAGGCTTACTGGAACAGCTCTAAATTTTCCAGTTCACATTTTCCATCCACGCAAGAGAACAGGGATTAAAGCTATGTAGTGCACGTTTACTTTTGTTTAGATTCAGATGCCTATTTCATTCTTGGAAGGCTTTTAATCTCCTCAAAAGCTGTTCAAGCTTTTCTTCTGCTCCATGGGACTTCATCATCAATCATGACACTCTGGGATGGCATGCTGCCACAAGGACAGAATAGCTGGTGCTTCACTGTCAACAAAAACAACTGGCTTGGTGAGCTTTCTGTTAGGAAAGAGGCTGTACTCAGACCTCTGGTTTTTAAGCTGATGTTTGGGCCAAACCACCTAGCAGCAGGATAAAAATAGTAATATACTGAAAATCCTCTAGTGTGTGTGTACAATCTGTGTACAATCATTAGCAAAGAGCATGTCACAGACCAGCAGCTCTACAATCTTTGACTTAGTGTATGCAGTCTCTAGGCAGAAAATTCCATCATTATAAAAATTCAAACACTGATTCCTTTATTATTGGCTCAAAATCAAGATCTGCTGTGGAAAAGATGCTTAAAATAATAACCCAGTAAGGACCCTTTTAAAAAAAAAAAAACAAAACATTCTGCCACTTTAACCCTCCTCCTCAATAAACCCAACTGACCAACCAACTGAACAGAAAAGCAAACTTCCTTCTGTCCATCTTTAACATGAAAGATCTGACAAACCTCAACATGCCACCAACAAACACCTTAAAGTGATTTCTGGAGAGGTCTCTGGGAATCTCATGATGACAAAATCTCTAACCACAACTTAAGTCTTCCTGTGACTTTTCTCTTTAAGCAGCCTATCTGAAAAAAATCTTATTATGGTTTTGTCTGGATTGAAGGCTTATTTGTAATTTTACTCATAATAATATTTCCATATGGTATGGAGATAATATGAAAAATATATTTATATCTGAGATATATATATATATATATCAGTAAATATCAAGGACTTCTGTACATGCTATTAGCCAAGCTACCAGCACTAGCCAGGCTAGCAATCTAGGTGCCAGTTGCTCTCTACCATAGTTTTCCAAGCAGCGAACATACATAATACCATATTTAAGAATCCTTGTAGATTCTAAATCTGCCTTCTAATCTAGTACACTGAATTACATACAGGAATATGCATAAAAATGAATCAAATCTTCTCGTACTGATTATGTGTAGGCAAACATGTGCAAGTAGGAAGATCTCTTCTAGTAATGGCTCTAACAGCAGGGTTTGGGATTTTCTAATTACTTATTTGTAGAAATTGAAATATGAATGTAATTTTTTTAACTCCTCAAGATTATTATTAAAGGCAAAGTATTTCACATATGAAAATACTTCCAGGAAATGGGGATGAAAGGGCAGAAGATGGAAGAAAAATAATGGATAGTAGTTAGACTACAATGTAGATAGACTGCAATGGACCCATTTCTTTCATTTTTCTTTCAGTATGGTGTATTTAAAGGAGCTTAATTTGGCCTCTGCTGAAACTGTCTCCTAAACTATGAATTCAGAAAGTGCAAACTGCTCTTTTTATTAACTTATTCACTCCGAGAGTTTGTTCTGACTTTAAATCTAATGGTTTATATAGCTCATTGTTAATATAGATTTCATCATCATTACTTACCCGTCTTAACTATTACCTCCTCATTTTTTTCTGAAAAAGGACATTATAACTAATTAGTATTCACCATCAAAGGCTTATTCTCATTCAGTGTGAATAAAAAGCTTCAACGAGAAACAATTTCTATGAAAATTATAAAACCCTCCAATACAGCTGATCTAGTTGTTCCAATTTAAGTTAAACTTGTATTTTTTCATTATAAAGAAATTAAATTGTTACACTACCTGAATCCATCCCTTGCATTCAGTTTTGACATACTTTCTCTTTAAATGCAAAAATAAAGATCACAGAAACTAAATTTTAACAGGGATGCAGATAGATCTAATCTAAACTAGAGGCAGAACAACAGTGTTTTGATACCATTATCTGCAGAACCATTTAATATCTATTAATGTACTTGTTAAATGTGACAAGAATTAATTGTGTCCAAACCATGTGCAGTTGTTCTGTCATGCCTATACTGGAAAATTACCAGTTGAGGAGGAGGGGACTGACAGTATTTACTGTTTTTCTTTACATTTATTCAGAAAGCCAAAAGGTTTTTTTACAACTTCAGCATAAGAGAGGCCCAAACCCTCATATTTCAGAAAAAGTAATTACACTTGCTTAAAAATGTTTCAAAGTGAAAGTTTCACAACAGTACTTCCCCTCTCCCCCAACACTCCCTCCTCAAAACCGACTCTGCCTAAAAGAGGTCAATTTTGAGAAGAATTTCAGCTAATAAAGCTTTATGGGTTGACAACATACAGTTCCACTGGCGTTTACTGAATCAGCTTTTGTCAGCCTTCACGGGAGGAAATTGGTGAGAATGGCTTAGAATAACCTATTGTATGTAGAGCTGGCTCCACTGCAAGCAAGGGTTGAGAATTAAGTGAGGATTGAGAGTGGTGGGGCTTTTTGCAGAGCTGAATTTGAAGAACACTATTCTACCCAGGCATGATGGAAGCCATAACCAGCTGTGTTCTGAAGTACAGCTACCAAGATAACCAAGTCACATTGCCCACAGCTGAACAATAGCAGCAATGTCCACAAAGAGAAGCTGAGTGACGTAGTGTCCATCTCAGAGGCAAGGCTTGCTCCTTACAGCTGCAAAAGGAGTCCTTGCCATCTCCAGCTTTGACTCTACAATACCTTTCTTGCAACTAAAAGTGTGAGGGTTTTTACACTCAGAGAGCTGCTGTTGTAAGTTTATTAATTAAACAATTGCATACTATCTATCTTTAATTAAAAAGAGCTAAGTAAGGTTTCCATCCTACATATATGCAAAAGCTTGTTACCAATTGGCATACTTAGATATTCATGTGTGGTGCCATATACATGGAGCAAACATATTTTTACATGTTTTATTGGGACAGCAGCTGTCCTGGACGATATCTTTAGGTAGCAGTTAAATTTTGTTGGCTAAATATATTTTTGCAGCTTTCTGCAGGTGTTCAGTACCACAACTAACTCTGAATAAATCCTGTTCTCTTCCTCGTTGTTGTTTCCCTGTCTATGCACTTCTAATAAAAAGAATATTATAGAAACTAAAATGGCTAACACGATATAAAGTTAACATTTTGTCAGCCATTACCATGTCAACTCCTGTGTTTTATCTCAAACTAGGAAAATGCCTGAGTCATTCAGTTAGAACAATCATCATGACTTAGGCTCAGCACCAGTAAGTGGAAGCTACTTACACCAATATGAGTTCTTTGAGGGAATTCCCTTAAAATGAACAGACACAGACCTCACTGTGAGGGTGGAGTGAAGCCTTGGCACAGGCTGACCTGAGAAGCTGTGGCTGCCCCTCCCTGGCAGTGTTCAAGGCCAGGCTGGAAAGCTTTGGGCTTTGGGAAACCTACTTCTAGTGGAGGATCTCCCTGCCCATGGCATGCAGGGTGGCACTAGATGGGCTTTGAGGCCCCTTCCAACCCAAATCTGTCTGTGATTATGACTCTATGATTTCTTATGCTTGTTAAAGAAAAGTATGCTTGTTAAAGAAAAGTATGACCTCAGGTATGCTTTGATTAATGGTTTTAAGATGAAATTATCTTTTGCTCAAAAAACCCAGATCTAACAATGAACTTATCAGATAACTTTTACTCACACTAATAGGTCCTAAATAGTGAGGTGGAGTAAGTTTCTGACTAAAGATCAAATGCCCAGATCAAGGTCTTTGTCAAGACAAAATACATTTAAGACAAAATATATTTAAGACAAAATATATTTATCTCATGGTTTGGAAAATAAGATGTTAAAACTATTTACTTTATTTTTAATTTATATAGTCATTCATTTGTATCATGTTCTGAATTTTGTTCTTGCATTAAAACCTTGATTTTGTTGTTGTTGTTGTTTAATCAAAGGGAATCTTTAATTTAAGAAGTTAATTGCTATACCAAATTTGAAAAAGAACTAAATATAACTGGCTTGAGAAATATGATGACAAAAACTTTCTTTTTATGTTTTGAGTTTGTATCTTTTTTTTTTTTTAAATGCATGGCACAGCAAAACACACTGCTCTTTAGACCTATCACAGATTTTATGTAAATAATGATCAGCTGTTTCCTACTGAAACTGTGATCCAGCACTTAAGTCATACGTTGGAAAGTAATTCATAACAAATTACTACAGTTTAATTCTGTTTATATGCTTCCTGTAAATAAACACTTGCTTGATGGGTGATTTTCATTTTAAAAACCCAGACAAACTAATTTGTGTCTCCAGTTCATATGAGTCTTTACTTTGTCATCTGACAAATTGTGTGCACAAACTCCTGATAAGTAGCTTTTAAAATACAACTAATATTAAACATTTGCATTTAGTAAATCTAGCTATTTTGATTAAATACAGTCATAACATCTATTTATTTTATTTAATGAACCAAAATAATGAGATTTCATCTGTGAATAATTTTGTATATGAATGATAGTTTATTGCAACAAATATTTGGAAATACACAGGTAAAACAAATTTTACATTAGTATTCATGTCAGTGAACTAATTTGCTCATTATTTGCAGCAAGCAGAGAGAAAGGTGTAAACACAGTCACACCAAAGGAAATTAAATTGAAAATTTGGGGGGAAATGTATTGGTACGAGTGCACTTAGGAAAAAAAATTTGAAAAGATTATTAAAAAATGTATTTTATTGACTCTTTTATATTCCCTTTATAAAATTAAAGACATGCCTATTCATCTGACTGCCAAATCAGTTTAATTTTGATTTGAGGTGAGAAGTCTTGAGCTCCAAAACAGACTATGTCACATGGATGGAGACCATAGGAGAAACCTCATAGGTAGATCTGAAGAACTGAAATAATTGTTCAATATTAATTTGGAAAAAACAAATATGGCAAACAAATCACTTTACTCATAGATTGCAATTGTTAAATGCAACTGTTTTTATTTACTAAACAATGTAGATTGTAGCTTTATCAGAATATTTGTATAAATCTAAAATTTATTCATTTGAACAGCTTTATTACAAACAAACAGGTTTTCCTGTGCAAGTCTCTTAAGCTTACTTAATTTTATGGAGAAACCAGCTTTTGGAAAGGTTTGGACTATTTTCTTCCTGTTCTCAGAAAATCCTTTTCTTAGTTGTCCCCTACAATAATGTCATCAATGTATTGCAGGTGCTCTAGAGATCCACAATTTTCCAGAGTATTCTGGGTCAGTCCATGGAAAATGGTGGGGCCATGTTTCCACCCCTGGGGCAGGGGATTTCCTGCCCCTGTTGTGTATTGGACACCCCTCCAAGTGAAGTCAAACTGTGGTCTGCACTCGCTCTCCAATGGGACTGAAAAATACATTCGGGATGTCAGTTGAGGTGTATGACTTGGCTCCTTTGACTAAATTCATCATGAAGTTCCAGCACATCTGGCACGGCAGCACTGATGGACAGTGTGACTTCATTCAGGCCACAATAGCCTGCTGCCAGCCCCACTCTCCATTAGGATTTTGTGGGACTGTTAAGAGGCTGAGTGGGTGCTGGTGATCACTCTCTGATTCTCCAGCTCACACACCAGCTTTTGGTGGGAATCAGAAAGTCTCGGTGCAGTATTGACGTGTTTGCACCATTGTTCTGTTGGCAGCTGTTTGTCAGAGATGCAAGGGGTATTGGTGATTGGAAAAGAGCTCAGCACACCAAGATGAGCTTGGGAGAATCTTTACTTCAGTTCAGCATCCATCTTGTGTGTCATCTTTCAGCAGCAAGGTCCTTTTATTGTCCACCTCGTGAGAAAGCTCACAGCATAACCACCTGTCCTAGTTTTCATTAAGCAGAACTGTTTTTCAGAAGCCAATTAAATTCTCAAAATATCTCATTTGCTTTTCATGCTCCTAGCTCCTATCTATGACCTTTGATTTTGCAAAACACACATGCCTTGCCAAGAGAATGGGCTTTCCCATCTAAATCCCAGTTATTCAGATGATGATGCAGCTAGGCTGAGAAGTTCCCATATCTGTTCTTCAACCTGAGCAGTCCCACAACAGAGGGTCTTTTCAGAGACAAGATAGAGTAGACAGATGTTTAATTTCCTCCATCTCCAAGGTAGCTATACCAAAAGCCCACCTGTTACCCTTTAGAGTCTTTGAAATACCCTCTGCTGGGGATGCATGGAGACTCTGGGCAAGTCACAGTGGAGTGTTTTTCCCAGTTAGGCTCACTTCAGCTTCTAGTACATTTAGCTGTTGGGATTCCCCCCATCACTACAGAAATATAGATGGGTTCTGTCTCTTTGGTGTCATTAGGGTGCACCGTGCACTGGTGTGTACTAGAATCTTACACTATTGTGGAACTGATGGGCAGGCCAATGAATCCACACAGCCCAGTAAACCCAGTTTTTCATTTCTACAACCTGCTTGGAGGCAGGGTCCCTCTAGTCTTAGTCATAGCATCCATAACTCACTTCATTGCAACAGGAGCATGCTGTCTGGATCATCCTAAGGATCTTCAGAATTCTAAAAATCTGCTGTAACTAATCTGAAGGGAAAAGAAGAGGTGAAAGAGCAGGAGAAAGCAGGCCCCAACTCTGTCTTCCCTATAGATCGGGTGCAGTTATTAACGCATTCCAAGAGATGCCATTCAAGGTACAGGAATGACTGTAGTGCTATATACAAATACCAGCTGAAGCTCATGACCATTGGATGTTATCATATCATAATTTGATACTACACAGTACAGCAAAATGAGAATTCTGATCCCTCTCCCCAGAGGTGATAAACAGTGCTGCTCAAAAGTGGCACATGAAGACAGTAGGTTATATCTGAGTACTGCAGCACAAGTCAAGCTCAGAATGACTTTCACCAAGCAATGCAGACCATGTACTGCACCACACTATCCCACCATGCACTTGCAGTTTCCTGGGAAAGAACGTCCTTACTCTTCTACAAGGCAAATCACAACTCTGTCAGATTCTTTTACTACTGAGTCTTTAATGTAAAAATAACTTTGAGACATCACACCCCTTTCAGGTCTGAAAACAAATGAACATACCTCAGAGAGTCAAAATAGTACTGCACACTATGCAAAGGGCATGTGAAGGGAAAGCTAATTAAGTGGATGAGATTTGCTAATTATGTATCACCACATTTGTTAACTGTTATTATGTACTTGTGCTAGCAGCTTTTAATATTACTAGCTGTAGTGAAAATTAAAGGACATTATTAATGTGCCTCAGAATCATGATGGGAAATGACTTACCTGCCAGGGTCCGAAAAGCTACCTTGAGATGATGATGAAATTTTCACAAAATTCATTAAATTTTCTGACAGCTTCTAAAATGTCTTGTGTACAATCTGAGAATTAAAAATTTACACATATATAAGAAATTGTAGGTGCACCTCATGCTAGTGTCTACTCTCCCTTTTGTTTTTCTTATTACAGATATTGGTGTAGATTAGGTTTCTAAACTTCCTTTTCCCATAATCAACATAGAGCACTTTTTTTTTTAAATTTTATTTATTTTACTTTCTACTTACAAAATAGAAAGACTTCAATGTTTTTGAAACCCTAAGGATACATAAAAGACTAACTTGCACTTCAGACAGTTCTTTACAGAACATCATTTTTGTATTATTTGACCACCACAAGGTATGACAGATATATATATATATTTACATATTTATATATATATATATAACGATACATAAAGTAAGATATTTTAACCATTTTATAAAGGGTAAACTGAATTCCACAAAAACGTATTTTCCCCCCAGTAGTGTATTTGTCCCCTTATCTCAGGATTCAAAGCAAATTAAATTTTTCAATGAACTGTACTCCATAAAGACTGTTTGATAGACTCCATTTCTTCCACTAGGAGTTATTATAGAACTTTTTACTAGTAAGGTATAAATCTAAAAAATAAGTAAGTTCTTTTCAAAAATGTGGTTTATCATTGCCTAGTCAATGAAGAAAGTCAGCCCCTGAAGAAAAAAATAGCAAATTTTTGAATGTGTCAGTAAAACATTATGGTGACACTAATCATTGGGAAGTGCTGATATTGGAATGGGATTGGGAGGGAGGTCACAAAGAAAAGCGAAGACTTGATCCAGAATATGCTGCTCAAAAGTTCTAGGGAGAGAACCAGAGAATATTTAAGTGTATACTGTTATTGTTACCCATTAAATCCATAAATAGTGATAAATAGTGTGAGTAAAACCTTCTAGGTCTTACAGCTTGTCCTAAGAATATTTATACTGTGGTCCACCTCTGCAGTCGTGCATCTTAAAATACTGTGTTTAATTGGGGGAAGAACCATAGAATTTGATGCAATAGTATATAGCCAAGTGGAAACATGGTAAAGAAGTTGAGGCCAGGCACCAGAACTATGCAAGACTGAAGACAAGTGAGACAGGTAAGCCCTATCAAAAAGACCATGGCAAGAATCTGTACCAGAAAATGCAAGATGTCTTGACTGAGGGAAGTAAAAGATGACTGGTTCCTACAGACACTCCAGTTTATTTTTGCATTTAATTATTTTATATTTTTTACACCTCCATATAGTGACAAAATACTTCAAAACATGATCCTTCAGCTATTTTCGTCCTGTTGGAAGTCTGATTTCAGTCAAGGTCTTTTTTGCTTTGTGAGTGTCACAAAATATCAACTGTTCAAACAAAAGAGTAAAGCATATAATGAATAGAGTCCTCTGTGACAAGAATTTCTGGGGTTTTTCTAAATATTTTTACCTGGAAGTGTGTATGTTCATGCCCGTATGTCTGTGTGGCAGGAGGTGGATCAGCCCCTACACGTGATGAAGGGGAATGTATGTCCTGAGACTTTCCGGTTTCAAACATGGCTTTGTCATTTTCATCTCTACTGCAATGCCAAACAGAGAGCATCCTCAGCTTTTCAGCTGGCAAGAGTGACTGCTAGGACTGGAACCTGAATCAGAAAGCTGAAGGTAGCAGGTCCATTAAAACATTTTTAGGAAGCTCTGGTACTTTTACCTGAGTTTCAGTCAAGAGTTAATCCTGTCATGTAGTCAGACCAAGTAGCTGTTAAGACCAAATGTTCCATGACATTGACTGGAATCTAACAGAAAACTGATGAGCACTAGTGAACTTATTCAGTAAATAAAAATCATACCTTGAATTTTTTTTCTTCACACTTTTCACACTTCAAAGATTTTTTGAAGTACTGAAAGCTAGTGAAAGCTTTACATTTTATTAAAAGATGCTACAGAAACAAATACTTCCACAATCTGAAGACCAAGTTTAGATAAGTGCTATTATACTATTGGAGAAAGAAACAAAAATATTAAATAATATTTAAATCCTAGTAGCTAAAACCACTTTGATTATAACTTGGATTATTAGCTGCTAAAATTCAAGATGATAATGGAGTTAAAGTGTGACTGAAACTGTCAACAACAGAAAACACTTATTTATCAGACCAATATGTAGTCATTACAGAATACCCACACCTTTATTCCCTATGCAATTATAACATCCACCAAAAATAGTTGCACACAATAAAGGAACACTTATCTAAAGCTCATGTACATTTTCAGTTTTAATTATATCAGGCATTGGATATATTTGCAACTTGGTAACTACAGTTCAGGTTAGATATGGTAATGAAAAACTCGTGAATGAAGAAAATCATGATCCAAGGTATAATCAACAATTCCATCTTTCACTAAATCCTGTTAATCTTTGAGATACTGTACTATGGAAAATATAGAAATAGAGAAGTTTACACTATAAATCTGATAAACCCTCTCTTGTACTTGCACACAGAATAGTTTTACATTGGATGTAGAACAGTTTTACACCATAAAGACTCATTATAGGATAGCATGAATCCTGCATTGTTTGTATCATTACATATGTGGTACAAATGTACATACATTTCCAGACAAGAGTACTGAATCCATTTGCAATCAGGATTCAGACATTTTAAGACATAGGTATTGATTTTAAGGATCTGCTGCTATCAGCATAATTTAACATTTGAATGTGTCAGAGAACTTCAAAAGGTCTACTTCTATGTTCCTTTTCAGGCTGTGAAAAATGTATGGAATATGTGTGAGATCATGCTAATGGGATAGTGTCTCATCCCTCCATCACCTAGTTGAAGACAGAAGTGAAGCAAAATTAAGACTGCTATGACAGACTGCTCTGTCATCACCTACTATCCACTCTAAATTAGGATGTCCCTAAGAAAACTGAAGAAGCCACAGTGAAGGGTGTTGAAATTAAATCCTGACAGAACTGGGGATAATGGAAAAAAAATACAGACACCTTTCAGTTTTTCCTATGAATAGAGTAACAAGGATCTATGAGAAGTGTGTATTAGGATATATTGCTAAGATTGGTTGTACTAACTCAAAATTTACTACATGAAGCATATTTTGAACTAAATAACTTGTGCTGCCCAAGGCTTGATCCCATAGGATGAAAGTTAGTTGAGACAGAATCAAGCTCAGCTCTCTGGATTCACATTAAAATATGCTCATTAAAATTCAAGGATTAGGGCATCTTTTAACATGTTTGCGATACTTCATTTGTGTGGTGAGTTGACCTTGGCTGGAAGCTAAGCCCTCACCCAGCCAGTTGCTCACTCCCTCTGCAGCTCTGTAGGGGAGAGTATTAGTGTCTTTGCCGTGAGGGTCAGAAAGACAGAGAGAAAGTAATTCTTGTTAATGTAAAATTGAGTCTAGAGATGTCAAGAGCTTTATTGTTACAATCTGCTTTCTTCTATACCCTCTGTATCTCATTGTACTACAGTCCGATTGGTACACACAAGACAACACAGTTCATATGAAGCATTTCACTGGATGACTCTCTCTCTGTTGCAGTTTTGGTAACCTGTCTTCTGCTTGCAGTCCATCAGTTCTTTATCTTGTTTCTCAGCTCTTCTTGGGACTTTCCATCCTCTCCAAGGGCACACGGGTATCTGCTCAATGTCAGAGTTAAACTCGCATTCCAATCTCTCAGATCAGCCACGGCTCCCCACGTATCAGAAGGGTAAAAGTGGTAACAACTCACAGGTCTAGATGAAAACAGCTTAATAAGTGAAGCAAAGTTTCATGCACAAACAAAAGAAAGGTATTGGTTCACTACATCCTATTGGCATTCAGATATCCAGGTCTTTCCAGGAAAGCAGGGCCTCAGCAAACATAATGGCAATGTGCCTCTGAGTGACACTAGCTGGGAAGACAAATGCCATAAACCAAAATGTCTGACCTTTTTCCTTTCCCTGATCTTTTAATGTTGAGCGTGACATCATATAGTATGGTCAGTGGTGGTCAGCTGTCCCAGCTGTGTCCCCTCCCAGACTCTTGCCCATCCCCAGCCTAGAAAAGGCCTTGATGCTGTGAAAGTACTGCTCAGCAATGGTTAAAACAATGTGTTATCAACACTGCATAAATCACAAATCCAAACTACAGCACCATATGGGCTCTGTTTGAACAGGGTTGTTGACTGTTCCGAGATTAGTATGAAAGTACCCATGTATAGACTTTATTCCTTGAGAAATCCACTGACTCAGTAAATTTAAATTTTTGTCTTACTGTTTAATATTACAGTATCTTCAGCAGTATGTCAAGGAATGTGAAGAGATGAGAACAGAAGCTACCAAGGCAGATTTTTTAAATTCCACTATGATCTTGGACTGGTATGTCACTGTATCACAGCAACAGAGAATACACTAGCTCTGTAAAACTTATTTTGAGTGATCCAGAGAAAAAGGTATGATCCTTTCATTATTGAAGACAGGGCTATCATGCTGCCTGGAAGTGATAAATCTGCCATTATGCAACTCTGAAAGACACCATTTATTATGATATGAAAGTGCAGACTGTGATGTGCCTTCAGCTGTATAACAAAAGGATGCTTTTGAATCACATAGTTTCACAAAATTAACTTCTTGTTTGATTTCTTCCTTATTCTTTCAACTCATGTTTTTTTTCTTCTTCAATAAATACACTGGGAAAAACAAAGTTTTATAAGAATCTGTAGTGATAATGACTCCACTTGAAAAAAAACCAACCCTCTACATTGATATTAAAGGCACGGAAAAGACTAAAGCTGAGAGAGAGATTGAGAGATTGTTTAATGCAACTTTCCTGGAACTTTTAAACTACAGAATTTTTACTCTTGTAAATGCTTGGCAATGTTGATAGTAAAGCAACAAATGTCAGTGGGCCTGAAGAGTTAATAAGACTCTGTGAGCCTGTCAGCAACTATGAGAGATGCAATCTGGGCAAATATCTAAGAGAATGATGTGTGAGACGGAAACTAAAGGGGGCTCAGTTGACATTCTAAACTAGAGTTCATCAAATTACTCCAGCTCTTCTTTTCCCCTATTTTTGTGTATCTGTCTTTATTCCCAAATTAATTTTCAGTTTGACTGTAAATTTGATTTTAACTGCATAGAAGCTAATTACACTTGTGTAACTCAATCTCCATCCACAAGCTGAAGGAAAAACCTTCTCATTGAAGTCAGCAAGGTTTTGAAAATGTTTCAAAGTTGCAACACTGTAAGATCACCAACACAATTTATTAGGTTACTATTAAATGTCAAGCCACACCATAGAGAATTTAAGCATATGATCCTTTCCTTTCCTTTCCTTTCCTTTCCTTTCCTT
>VXBZ01009571.1:92486-111162 GCA_013399135.1 Heliornis fulica | reverse complement strand
ATTTAACATTTGAATGTGTCAGAGAACTTCAAAAGGTCTACTTCTATGTTCCTTTTCAGGCTGTGAAAAATGTATGGAATATGTGTGAGATCATGCTAATGGGATAGTGTCTCATCCCTCCATCACCTAGTTGAAGACAGAAGTGAAGCAAAATGAAGACTGCTATGACAGACTGCTCTGTCATCACCTACTATCCACTCTAAATTAGGATGTCCCTAAGAAAACTGAAGAAGCCACAGTGAAGGGTGTTGAAATTAAATCCTGACAGAACTGGGGATAATGGAAAAAAAATACAGACACCTTTCAGTTTTTCCTATGAATAGAGTAACAAGGATCTATGAGAAGTGTGTATTAGGATATATTGCTAAGATTGGTTGTACTAACTCAAAATTTACTACATGAAGCATATTTTGAACTAAATAACTTGTGCTGCCCAAGGCTTGATCCCATAGGATGAAAGTTAGTTGAGACAGAATCAAGCTCAGCTCTCTGGATTCACATTAAAATATGCTCATTAAAATTCAAGGATTAGGGCATCTTTTAACATGTTTGCGATACTTCATTTGTGTGGTGAGTTGACCTTGGCTGGAAGCTAAGCCCTCACCCAGCCAGTTGCTCACTCCCTCTGCAGCTCTGTAGGGGAGAGTATTAGTGTCTTTGCCGTGAGGGTCAGAAAGACAGAGAGAAAGTAATTCTTGTTAATGTAAAATTGAGTCTAGAGATGTCAAGAGCTTTATTGTTACAATCTGCTTTCTTCTATACCCTCTGTATCTCATTGTACTACAGTCCGATTGGTACACACAAGACAACACAGTTCATATGAAGCATTTCACTGGATGACTCTCTCTCTGTTGCAGTTTTGGTAACCTGTCTTCTGCTTGCAGTCCATCAGTTCTTTATCTTGTTTCTCAGCTCTTCTTGGGACTTTCCATCCTCTCCAAGGGCACACGGGTATCTGCTCAATGTCAGAGTTAAACTCGCATTCCAATCTCTCAGATCAGCCACGGCTCCCCACGTATCAGAAGGGTAAAAGTGGTAACAACTCACAGGTCTAGATGAAAACAGCTTAATAAGTGAAGCAAAGTTTCATGCACAAACAAAAGAAAGGTATTGGTTCACTACATCCTATTGGCATTCAGATATCCAGGTCTTTCCAGGAAAGCAGGGCCTCAGCAAACATAATGGCAATGTGCCTCTGAGTGACACTAGCTGGGAAGACAAATGCCATAAACCAAAATGTCTGACCTTTTTCCTTTCCCTGATCTTTTAATGTTGAGCGTGACATCATATAGTATGGTCAGTGGTGGTCAGCTGTCCCAGCTGTGTCCCCTCCCAGACTCTTGCCCATCCCCAGCCTAGAAAAGGCCTTGATGCTGTGAAAGTACTGCTCAGCAATGGTTAAAACAATGTGTTATCAACACTGCATAAATCACAAATCCAAACTACAGCACCATATGGGCTCTGTTTGAACAGGGTTGTTGACTGTTCCGAGATTAGTATGAAAGTACCCATGTATAGACTTTATTCCTTGAGAAATCCACTGACTCAGTAAATTTAAATTTTTGTCTTACTGTTTAATATTACAGTATCTTCAGCAGTATGTCAAGGAATGTGAAGAGATGAGAACAGAAGCTACCAAGGCAGATTTTTTAAATTCCACTATGATCTTGGACTGGTATGTCACTGTATCACAGCAACAGAGAATACACTAGCTCTGTAAAACTTATTTTGAGTGATCCAGAGAAAAAGGTATGATCCTTTCATTATTGAAGACAGGGCTATCATGCTGCCTGGAAGTGATAAATCTGCCATTATGCAACTCTGAAAGACACCATTTATTATGATATGAAAGTGCAGACTGTGATGTGCCTTCAGCTGTATAACAAAAGGATGCTTTTGAATCACATAGTTTCACAAAATTAACTTCTTGTTTGATTTCTTCCTTATTCTTTCAACTCATGTTTTTTTTCTTCTTCAATAAATACACTGGGAAAAACAAAGTTTTATAAGAATCTGTAGTGATAATGACTCCACTTGAAAAAAAACCAACCCTCTACATTGATATTAAAGGCACGGAAAAGACTAAAGCTGAGAGAGAGATTGAGAGATTGTTTAATGCAACTTTCCTGGAACTTTTAAACTACAGAATTTTTACTCTTGTAAATGCTTGGCAATGTTGATAGTAAAGCAACAAATGTCAGTGGGCCTGAAGAGTTAATAAGACTCTGTGAGCCTGTCAGCAACTATGAGAGATGCAATCTGGGCAAATATCTAAGAGAATGATGTGTGAGACGGAAACTAAAGGGGGCTCAGTTGACATTCTAAACTAGAGTTCATCAAATTACTCCAGCTCTTCTTTTCCCCTATTTTTGTGTATCTGTCTTTATTCCCAAATTAATTTTCAGTTTGACTGTAAATTTGATTTTAACTGCATAGAAGCTAATTACACTTGTGTAACTCAATCTCCATCCACAAGCTGAAGGAAAAACCTTCTCATTGAAGTCAGCAAGGTTTTGAAAATGTTTCAAAGTTGCAACACTGTAAGATCACCAACACAATTTATTAGGTTACTATTAAATGTCAAGCCACACCATAGAGAATTTAAGCATATGATCCTTTCCTTTCCTTTCCTTTCCTTTCCTTTCCTTTCCTTTCCTTTCCTTTCCTTTCCTTTCCTTTCCTTTCCTTTCCTTTCCTTTCCTTCCCTTCCCTTCCCTTCCCTTCCCTTCCCTTCCCTTCCCTTCCCTCCTCTCCTCTCCTCTCCTCTCNAGACATACAGCAATACATTTTGGTCACTTGTTTTTTTTTTTTTCTCCTATCAAAATGATCTTTTACTCATAGTCATATGTGAAAAAAAAAATTTAAAATGTGTGTGTGTCTATGTGGGGGATGGGGGGGGTGGTGAATGTTCAAAATTAAACTTTTAAACTCTGATGCAGAAGCCCACTAGTTGTGGGCTGTTTGTAATTTTGGCAGGATCCGGACCAACTAAAACGGCCATGTCCTGAATCCTCTAATTAATGGAGAGACATTAAGACAGAATCACTAATCACAAGGATGATCATATGTTGCATTTCAGTATATAGACTTTTTAAATTGGGAAAACAGGAGAATAGGGGATTTAGAAAGAAAATGGATTGCACTGAAAAAAAAAAAAAAGATTGCTGTAAGATATGGTCTTTAAATAATATGATCCCGAGAAGAAGGTTGGTGAAAAGATCCTGGAAGGGGGGAAAGATGTTGGAAATCAAAGAACTATATGGAGACAAAAACCAAAGAATGCATGAGGACCTTCAGCAGCAGCACCAAAGGTGGGTAAGAACAAGCAGCTGCACAGCAGTAACCAACCCAATTTTCTGGAGATGTTCCTGGGACTGTAGTGGCTTACGGTGGTGAAGGGATGGTGAGACAGGGCAGATAGCATTGACTGAACACATATGATAACCAAGTGAAGCATAGGCTCTCAATGCCCTTGTTCTTAAATAAACCCCAGTGAACCAGATTCACTCTGGTCTGCCATTTACTCTCTCTCACCCGTGACATTCATCACTGGTGCTTCCTTGACTTTCTGTACTCATTTCCCAATATCTGCAGCGATTCCTTTTGGAAGGAGGAATAGCAGGAACTGATCAGGCCTGCTTTCACCTGTCTGGCCCCAGCTTAGAGCAAGTTCTGAGATAGAACCCCTTCTCTTTTCTTTCTGGTCCTCTTTGAAGAATCCCTTATGATCTTTGCTGTAGTCATGCCCTAAATATTTTCCTGCATCATCTACTGACTGGTGAGCAGAACAAATAGCTATTACCATGAAGGAAAAGGATGAAGCCATTAGCTTTTCTTCTTACTACCCTGAATAGAAAATATTTTTTCTTTATTTCTTCCTCGATGAAGGCCGCATGAATGAAAACTCTGAAACCATTTGTAGCAAAGAACAAAATCCAACACTATAACAGAAAATTTCTCTGGCAGTGACCTTTCTTGTTAACATATGCGCTAAGAGCAAACATGTATGGTACACACAGAGAAAAGTAACTTAAAATACAAACTAATATACTAAACATCTTTTTTTTTTTTTTGTTTTGCATTCTATAAACCTAGAAGGTAAACTGCTATGACCTTGTGAGCCTTTAAACCTTTGGTTTTTTCACAGTACAATTATGTAAAGCAAATACTTACATTGCATGTCATGTCATGTTGAGAACAACATAAACCATATTAACAAAAACATCCAAAACTAAGTGAGTAGCTTTGTTTTCCTGTTTTTAAATTAACTCAAAACCACAATAATACCAGGCTGACTTCCTGCAGAAACTTCAGGGGTATGCATCATGGAACCAGAAGACTGACAAAACAATCAAGCAGAAGAGTGGAAATTGCAGGTTCTATTTTCTTTATACAAGTACCTGCCAATATTATTTCCTCATCCATCTTTAACACCTGAGACATTCTTAGAATCTGTGAGTACACCTGCACTACCAGCAGGTTCTTCAATATTCCTCACCTGCTCCATGATGGGCTCCTGCCTGGCCCAGGTGTCTCTCCAAGGGCAACAAGTGGAGTCTCTTTGTCCTCCATGGGCTGCAGGGGGATACCCACTTCACCATGGTATTCTCTACAGGCTGCAGGGAATCTTCTCTCAGCGCCTCCTCCTCCCCCCTTCACTGACCTTGGTGTCTGCAAAGTTTCTTGTATCTTCTCACTCCCTTCTCTGGTGGCAAAATGCGTCTGTGTTTTTCTCTCTCTAAAATGTGATTCCCAGAGATGCTGTGACCGGTGCTGACTGGCCTGGATGGCCTTATCAGTAACAGGGTTTGGGAGTTTGGCCTTGGGAGCCCAGCTGGGATTTTCTTCATTAGACCCTTAAGAAACTTTCTAGCTGCTTATTAAAGAAGCCATTTGCAAACCTGCCACAACCTCAAAAGTCACAACATAAGTACACAGTATTCTCAGTGGAAAAGTGAAACTTGGAAAGTCACTATGAGGTTTGGGTCCCAGAAGACTACTTATTCCAAAGACACCTCTTCCTTCAGATGGTCTGATATCCTGTCCCAAAATTGAATTGTAGCCCATGTAATAAATACTTCTACGAATCTTCAAGTGTGCTCCCAGCTACTCTGTTTCACAACAGTATTATAAAGCAGTAACTGCAATGATCATTTCCACCTGCACACTGTCTCTGGCAACAAATCTTTTAGTTTAAAGCAGCTAATCTAGCATGCATTGATTTAAAGCGAAGTGCCATCACACTCACCTAGCTCATTTGTCCAGAAAATCTGTGTGCATTCTTTTGAGAGATCAATGCCAGGAGGTGACTTTGAACCTAAAGCTGTCTGTAGTTCTTATGTCCACACTGACTGTCATCTATTAACATGTAGTATGTAACATCCAACAGTAGCCTAGGCACAAGGGGACAGTAAAATAAAATTCTTTGAAATATCTAGTTATAATTCATCCTTCAATGACCTAAATGCAGAGTTTGTGCCCATCCAACATCTAAAACAAAGGGCTATTATATGAATGATATCTGTGATTATTGTAAATCTGAAGATAAATGTATAGATGTGAAATTTTCATGGCATCTAAGAAAAAGCTGGATAGTACCAAGCTGTCCAAGGTTCAGCTAGAAGACAATTAATTTTCACAAGAAGCTGGGATGAGAAACAGCCAGGACAGCTGACCCAAACTAGCCAAAAGTGTATTCTATACCCTATGATGTCCTGCTCTTTATCTAGTCAGGGGAGAGGCAGGATGGCTCCATAATGGGCTGAGTGTCTGGTCTATTGCTGGGTCAGCAACTTGCCTTGTGTTATCACCCATTGTGTATATTTTGTCATATATCTTGTTGCTATTTCTCCCTCCCTTTGTTGTGGCAGTAGTATGACCTTATCTGAACCCATGCGTTTTGCCTTAGTCTCCCCATTCTCCTTCCCATCCAACCAGGGAAGAGGTGAGCAAGTGGTTGAGTGATGCTCAGCTGCTGGCTGGGACTGAACCACAACACAAGCAAAAAAGACCATGTTGGCAGGATGGTATTAGAAATGTGAACAAGTTCACTCTCTTATACTACAAACCTCCTAAAATTTTACAAAAGTTATATACAAATTTGTTCAAATAATTGGCCTTTATTGCCATATCAAGTGCTATTAAAAAAAAAGTCAAACTATGAAGTTTACTAAAATTATTGTCAAAACTCACCTGCACATGTATTTATCAAGACACTGAGACATGCATTTTAATGCATGTTTGGGTTATACATAGAATTAGGCATCAGAAACAAACTTATGGTATGTATATGTATTAGGAGTTCCAAGAAAAGCTCATTAATGTTTTGTTGTTTTTTAAATGACTGTTGATAAAACCCAGTATGTCATATTAATACATATTTTAAATATCAAATGGTGACTTATGAAATATGCAGCTAACGAAAAATTGTATTTGGGGACAAAGCAGCAGTACAAACAGATTGTGAAGCTGCTAAACAGCACAACATAAAGAGATATATGCCAAGGTTGCACACTTTACTTCTGTAACTATACAACATAGATGCAGAATGTATAAGAATCTGCAGAAGAATCAAGAATATTGTAAATGAGACATTTTATTTAATGAAGTGAATATTAAAAGCAGAGTATGTGCTGCTGACCTTGTTGGAGTGTCTTTGACTAGAGCAGAAGTTAGGAATTTACTGGGAATGGTACCAGCAATGATTGCAGGAGATTTAAAAATGTTAAGGAAACCATAGAAACAACATGAAAATAAATGTCAACTCAAGAAAAACAAGAGAAGAAAATCCCACCTCTTGCTGGACTAACAGAATAGGTCTCTTTTTTCAAAGGTATTTTATAATAGATAGGAAGTAAGCAAAGTAAAATTGTAAGAACATAAGGGAAAGAAAAGAGTTGACTTTCAAAAGGATTTGCATCATAGAAAAATTCATTTCTACATCTGTTTAAGAATACCATTCAACTTTTTGTATGCTAGTGATGACTGGAACCAGTCAGAGATAAATGAGAACATTTAAAAGTTCTTCTAACAGTTATGTTGTTAGGTACCTGAGTTAAAAACAAATCTGTGAGGAAAGTCAAAATGAAAGCTTTAGTCCTGTGGACTTAATATCCTAATTTATTGCTAAGAATAGAAACATGTTATAGTTTTCCATATTTTCCCAGTACTCTTCTTGTTGGTCTCTGAATAATAACTACCTGTGATTCTCTTTCTTTTCCATGAGGGCACGTGATCTTTTTTGTAATCCACATCTTCTCCTCAGGTAGTAATTGCCTTTTGTTTTAATTTGTGTCATTGATTAACGTAAGCAGGTTAAACTGAGCAATTGTGTTCAACTTGAGCAAAGCTTGGAGATTACTGATTCTCTTTTAGACCTTTTCTACTGTTGAAATATTTATCATCTCAATTGTATTTCTACAATTCATATTTCACTTGTCTCATCTCCAATCTCCTCCAATTGCTCTCACTAAAATGCTTAATTTTTATCTATCTATCTATCTATCTATCTATCTATCTATCTATCTATCTACTTATTAAAGTGAAAAAGTTTTCCCATCAAAGCTCTTCGATGATGATTTGTTAATATGTGTTAATATGTCTTGTTAATATGTGTAACATCACCCATAAGGCTATTCATGTTTAAATAAATCAGGATTATCTGAAATTTGAAGTTCAGACTAAAATCTTTAGATAATTTAAATGTCATCAGTACCACTTTCATACAGTACAAAAACTTACAGCAACTAGCAAAACACAGACCTGTGTTTGCTGAGCCTTCAAATTTCCATAACAGCTCAGCCAATGAATCCTGATGGTGACTATATCTTTTGTAATTCATAGTTAGACAGAGACGTAACTACTGTGAATAGCAGCTCAAACCCTTTCAATAGGCACACAAGTCAACTAACTGAGTTTATCAATATGGGGAGTCTGGGAGCCACAGTTTTCCAGTTTTTATTGCTCCAAACCAAACCTTAAGCTTTACTTGCTTAACTGTTTACAAGCACAGTTTCATTTGTATCAGCCTCTTTGGTTGAAACTGGGGGAGCTGAGAAAATGCTTTTTCTCTGTATGAGAAAGCTAGATGAAGAATAATCTTTGCACCAACTGCAGATTTTATTAATGATTCAGATAAAGATCAGCATCATTAGATTGAAAAGTACAGCTGGCCTCTTGCTGAAGAAATAAGGGGAAAAATGGTTATTAAGGCTATTTTAGATACAGTACATTGAAACAAAAATATATATAAAATCCTATTGCAAAGTCTGATACAAATCAGTGCTTTAATATTATACAATTTTCATCTGAACATCTATAGTTGAACACAATTATTGCCTTATTATGCAGCATGTTCAATTTATGCAGCAAGTTCAATTTATGCAATGAATAGATTGCCTTCATGCAGAATGAATCAGGAAATGAAATTTGAGTACAGGAGAAAATAATCTTCAAATTAGAACAGCTATTCAAGTACTTCTTTGGAAAACCAAAGACATCTGGGATGGGGTTTTTTGTCCTCTATAGTGAGATAAGTAAGACAGTAAAAATAATCTTGCCAAGTAGAAGTGGACAAAATCAGGAGCACCTTTGAAAAACCTATTACTAAACTTGATTCCATGGTATAGTTCCTGTTCATTCAATTTCTGAAAGGGTAACTTGTGAGGTTCTGGTTACTTTGTCTTTCAACATATTGCATTTATTAAGGAAATAATCTTTGGGCTCTAAAAGAGTGTTTATGTGTTGATTCCCAAAGCCCGCTAATGAAAAAAAAACCAAAAAATTCTTAATAGGTGTAGGGAAAAAAATATATAAAAAAAAAGCACTTACACAAATGAGTTTTAAAAGCCCTCTAATCTAGGTTCTATTTTTTTACCTACACTTTTCAGCCTTGAGGTGGAGTGACCAAGGACTAGAGTTTTCCGACTGATCTGCAATGTATTATGTTCTACAACTGAATCTTCCAGCAGATTAATACACACATTCTGACTAAAGAGCCAACTTTAATTTAGTTGAAATCCTAAATTCAGACCACAGAATACAAAGATTACATTAAAGCTGTACTCACTATGGGACTGTACTACAATTTGTGATATAATGAAAATAATTTTACAGGCAGTGAGTCATTAAGTTATTTTAATTTTTCTCCTCTAATGTCCAGAAAAAGGTCAGAGACAGATGGGTTTTTCAGGCATTTAAACAGTTTAAAAGAACAAGGGAATTCAGGCAATAATGTTTTGGGGGGAGCAAAATAAGAAAAAGAAGTAAAATTACATGGAAGACCAGGGAGACAAAAATCCCCCCCAAAAACAAAAAACCAACAAAGCAACTAACAGAAAAAGCTGCTGGGTTTCAAATACTGTCAATATCCTACCAATGAAGTACTACATCAGACAAGAGCCATCCAAAGTCCAATTATCTGGGGGGAGATAATTGGCCAGAAGACACAGCTACCAAATAGCAACTTTAGGCTTGAAACTGCTTCTCTTCCTAAAAATACAAAACCAGAAAAGAGAAAAACAGGATGAAAAGAATCTTAGATTGTGTAAGAGTTGTATAAGATGATTACAGATGTTACTATAAGACTGCCTATGGTCTTTTGTATTAGGTATTCAAATATTCATAACAATCTTCTGTATTTTATTTGGTATTATTTATTTATGTATTATTATAAGGTTAAACTTCAAAGCATAAACAATTTTCAATATTTAAAATTAACTAATGTAGTTTTATTATATTTCTGTATATTGTAAAAAATGCATCGTAAAGATCATCTGGCTCAAGATTTGTGAGCATGTATTGGTATTGTCCTGTCACACCAGGTGATTCATGGTGGGAGGTGTTGCAAAAGAGACTCAGCCTTGGGCTTCCTTAAGGTCCTACCTCTTTAGTGATGACACATGAGGAGCTGTGCAGATAGCTCAAAGTTGAGCTGTCTGATAAGCTCAAGACTAGACAGTGCAGTGTTGCGTAATTGAAAGAATTGGAACCCAAGTAGAGCCTTGAAATCCCTCAACATATAGTATGCCCTGAGTCCAGATCAAATCATAGTTCAGCCGCCTGAAAGTAAGATAAAAATAACCTAGAGGGTTTCCATTTGGATTCAACTGGACCCAGACAACAGAGATATGCAAAAGTTAGAGCATACATAAGTGAACCTTATTCATGAGTAAATAAAGGGCAACACTGTTAAAAAACATCTATGACATACTGACATTATTAATATTTTGTATTTATATAATACATCCCACAGAAAAAAGAGTCCTAAATTAAAAAAAAAGAGTAAATATTACTAAGACATACAGACGTACAAAGCTAGAGCTGAAGCCCTAGTAACATAGTACCAAAGTTATCTGACCCAACACAAGCTATTTTTTTAAATTTCAAATGAAGAACTCTTACATTTCATACTTTTTAAGCCACTAAAAGCTAATTTATGCAATTGTTTATTAAATGATTTTTCACTTTAAGATTAACTAGATGACAGAATGTGTTTGCTCTTCTTTATAAGGAAGAAATCATTGATACAAAGGGTACTTTTTATGCAATCAATGATTTTAGTCATTATTTTCAAGAGTAAATATGAGACAACGTAAGTCTTAAAGCCAGTTATGTCCTAAATATAAATATTTTTATGTGCGTATATGTCACATGTATATAAACTGTTATATTGTACTGTGTCTATTCTATTCTATTCTATTCTATTCTATTCTATTCTATTCTATTCTATTCTATTCTATTCTATTCACTATCCATAGCTGAGTACTCCATAAGTATAGGTTTGCATCTCTGCCAGGTCACAATGCTGCCAAATCTGTAGACAGTACTGTTGTATAATATGGACTCCCCTTTCTTTCTGTAAGGGACAAAGAACTTACTAAATATTCCAAATCATATGTGGAAGTATGATGACCTATGTCATAATTTTTTAATTTTAGAGAAAATACTCATTAGTCTCCTTGCATGACATTTTCTCAAAACTCTCTACAACTTTGAGATTGGGACAGATGTTGTCTTGCAAAGAAGATGAAAGAGAAAGAAGGAATTGAGAATATTAGAAATTTCAATATATTTTTTCCCATTTTCTATCTGATTGGTTACTGCCTCCTGAGATTCAGTTAATCATACCTCTTGTGATTCATTCCCAGTGCAACAATTTAAGAGCAAAAAAGGCATTTTCAGATAAGGATATCAATGCTGAGTTTAATTAAGTCATAAATTATAGCTACATTTTGTGATTTTAACCTCAGTCTCTTTTTCCCTCAGACTTCAGAGATATTGTATCTCATTTTTTTAATGATGCAATGATGACATTTGATTGATTTTTCCTTGTGACTTATCGAGTATATAAAAAGGGAATTAGCAGCTGTACCCAGGGTCAGTTCCATTTTGGAAGGACACATTTGTCAGAGTGCATCTCTGCTGCTTGACAGTGTGTGCATTGGACTATTAGCAAAATGAAATATAAGGTACATTTCAGTCTAACCTCCAGCCTTCTGTTAAAAGGAGAGAGGAGAAAACATTGGTTGAACAAAAGAAAAGTAGAAACAAGAATGTGAAAGATGAACTGTAGGCATTTCAGAAGCAGATGGGGAAGTATTTCAGCTGTTTCATGAAAACACTGGGGAGTTAAAAGCGAGGATGGTTGTATGAATAGATGGAAAGTAAAATATGTCAGCACTTATGAATTTCTTTGGGGGATTTTTTATTAATTCTTTTTTGTGGATCATTTTTGTTTGTTTGTTTGGTTTTTTTTCTTTCATGAATTTGACCATTTGACCACCTGTGTATCTTCTTTCTATACTGTGGGAAACATCTGAATCATTTCATCTGCATGGTAGAGTAATTTAATATAGAAGTCATCAGACCCGTAATAAGCAAGGGACAAGAAAACCACACAACAGCTACTAGCTAAGGAAGCTACTGGAGATATAGGTCCAAAATTATGTACTTACTATCTGGAAGCTGCTTAAAGTGTGGCTGAGACGGAAAAGCACGTTGTGTCCTAAAGGGTTGTTCCTGGATACCTTTTCAAGCATCTTCTTGAAATAAAAATTCTGAAAACACATAAGGATAAAATGGCAGCTAGCAATCTCATAAGTAATGATGTGAAGGAAAAGTATATAACATACTTATCATAGGTGATTTGCTTCCATCAGTAAGTGGCCAGGGATATGGCAAATGCACCAAGAGAAGCTTCACAATTTTGTTTCTCCTTTGAAGATCACAGCTAAATATGGGAAATAGGGCAGGTGACCGAAAGGCTTCTTTTATACTTTCTAGAATATAGATGGGTAAACATTTTCTCTACACACATTTTTCAGACTTGTGCTAAGAAGTGATACTGATCATGAAGGTCTTCTGCAATTGATTGATGTTGTCTGCATAATTTGGGCACTGTAGTTTCTGCTTAGTAGAAGAGAGGAGAACAAGTGATTGCACCTGATGTTTCTGGAAGCTAGAGGACTGAGGAATGTGTTGGCATGTTGGTGACTTATGAAACATCCTGTTATTTATGGGAGTGTATGATAGCCCAGATACCTGTGTTAGCTGAAGTGGAGGTGAGATGATGACTTTTGGTATGTCTGAGTGATGTGAGTGTTCTTTGCCATTTTCTCAGAGCATATGTGTTGACTGGCTAATGAAGCTCATCAGGTATTGCTAGGAGTAGCTATGTCATCTAACTGTTTTTTGGAAGTGCACTGCAGTGTTAGAAAGATTACAACTGAGACAAGTCAGCGAGTCTGTTCTCACAATGTTCCCAGAAGACAGGATTTGGCTTTAGGGACACTACAGAGACATGTCAGCTGGAACAGAAGGGAACGGGTTGGCCTAATACAAACTGGGTGTAAAATACAGGACAGTGACAAAAATAAGCATTGAGAACATAGAATAATGTAAAAAAAAATCATTAATTACAGTAATTAATATGATTTTCTTTTTCAGGTGGATATTTTACATTTCCAAAAATATTCTGTTCTTCAAGTCTGAACCTAACTGAATTTGTTTTGCAAACATCACAAAATAGTTTCACACATCTCTTCCAGTAACTGAAGACTTCTGTAAATCAGTTATTCCCCTGGAAATAGATTTCAGCAACATCTTCTTGCTGGTCTTAAAAGAATTTTCGGAAAATGTTAACGATTCCCAAAAAAATCTCCCAAAAATCTGTCTAAAGCTCTCCACTGCTGTCACTCCACAAACTCAAACCATTCAAATGCTGTGGTTCTACAAGTATTTCTCATCTGTGTGTCTTTTCATGGGCCCTTGATATCCTTCAGTAATCTCTCACAGCTATTTAGATCTTTTCCAATGCCACTGTGAAATCACCTATTTCAGGCTCTCTAACCTTTTTCAGACATTTCTGTAGTTCCCTCTCTCTTCTCATGCATACACATTGTAATAAAACTTGTCTGAGAAAAACCAGCAAATGTTTGTTGTATTAAAATCATTATTCTTGGTAAAATATTGAACTCACTTACCTAAGGGCTTTTCTGAACTGACTCATTTCTGATGTAACTTCCACAGCATGTGAGAGACTGAAGTGTTAGGGACAATGACTCACATACTCTTACAATATATATTATTTTAAACTTGGTCCCGGATTAGAAAATACATTCTTAGCTTAAAAAATATAATCAATCAACTAAGTCTAGTTAACCTAAACAGTTCTTGTAAGTAGATATGGATTTTAATCGTCTTTCAATTTTTTTTCTGTATCTATTTGAGTTATTTGATTCTGGTCAGTCTCTTTTATTGATTCAAAAAAGATAGATTACACTATTTGGCTGGGATCTCACTCAAGTTGTAAATAAAGAAAATTACACCATATTGAATAATGCAAAATAGGAAAACCTTACCATCTTCCTGAGCTTATTTAAAATAGCAAAAAATTAAAACACACCTCTTATAAAACATCTGAATTATAATTTTGGATTACTTTTCCTAAAGAGGACATTACACACATATCTGAACTACTATGAGCTATATTTCAAGAGTTAACATGAGTGTAGTTACGAATGCATAGTTTTATTTTAATCAAAGCAGATCTTTAAAATACTCCACGGAGAAACACTTAAAACCTTTGCAGTCTGTCTCCCTGAAGATCAAGACCAAACTTGTTTCCAAGCGCATGGTAACTGCCTTAACTTCTCCTTTGTATAGGAAAGATCACTTGAGTAGCTGCACATTTGATTACTCCATGCAACTGTTCCAATCACAGAGTGATGCTTGGTCACTCGCATTAAATTAGTGTCATCAAAAAAAGAATTAGGTCATAAACACCAAGTAGTAACAATCTGAAAACTGGAGATAGCAGTTAACACCCGCCTTTCAGTTTAGCTTTCTTTCAGCCATTAGTGCAAGCCTAATTGGATCATGTTCATTTCCTTTTCAAGTGACATGCACAGCTGGTAATATTTTGAATGATAATGTAGCAAATAATGAAACAGGAAAAAGAATTGGGGCTGATCCTGTTGCAGGTTGAGACAGCTCTGAGCTGTATTGTCAGCACAAAGTAGAGTCTAATTATTTTAGCTTAGAAGTCCAGAATTCACTAAGCGGACATTTTTATCTGAGTGACAAGAGGCTCACACAAGAGTTTTGGACTACTCCATGCCTGAAAGTATTTTGTGACTTGTGTCTTAAATCCTTTATGCCTGGCTAATCCTTACTGATATAACAACTTTTGGGGCTGCTTACAGCTACAAAAAAGACCAAAATTCTTTATAAATTCAGGATCAGGAATTGCAAGAGAGTCTCCTGCTGTGGAGCTATATTTCATGTTCTTTAGTTTTAGAATGGGATCAGGACTATTAAATACACACAATTGCACACAAAAAAAAAAAAAAAACAAAACCAAAACAAACAAACCAACATTATTTTAAATAAGTTACACTTTAGGATAGGAAAACACCAAAAAAGAAAGCAAAACTACCTAATTAGAAAACTGAAATGGCTTCATTTTAAAATAGTATGTTGTTGCTTCTATTAAAATTATATAATATCCTAACTTGGTCTATAGACTTTATCATCTTAATGGCATGAATCCATATCTGTAGTAGGAACAGAAGTTTTCACCATCTAATGGTTGTAGTCTCAACTTCCTTTCAGAGTATGCAAATAGTATGACTGTTTTTAACAGAGACTTGGGCACACATCATCAAAAGGGTTTGGAGTATGGTAACTAATACCCAAATGGGTTATCATCCTTCCTTTTTCTTTGGAATAAATACCAAAACCCCCCTTTTCCTTCTGATGCAGGATAACCTTATCTATGGCTCTTAGAATCAAGGGATGTCCTCTCCTACTGTAGTGGTTTGTCATGCAATAAAACAAACAAACAAACAAACAAACACGCACACAAAAAACCTCCAAAATAGAGAAATGCAAAGGGGATGCATGTTCAGTCTCAACTGAATGGTTGTGGACTGTGGTAAGAAGACTCCACCACTCCAACAGTGTGACAAAAGTACACACGAAAACAGTACTGTCCAACCTGCTTGCACAGGAAGAAGAAGAAAGAAGAGCAAAGCAAAGCATAACTTTTCTTGATCGATCAGACAGATCTTTGAAATACTTATTTAAAAAATGTGAATAACTACATTATTACCAGGGTTCAAAAGAGTATACCTATGTTTTAAGTCTTCTGTACCTCTTGATGTTTCATGGCTATGGGCTAAAGGTCAGTGAAGAGCACTCTCCTAAATTACTTCTGGAAGAGATGTGAGATGCAATTTATACATCAGCTGGTTCTGTACCATTAAAGGGGATGGGTTTCCCCTGTATTTCACTTTTTACACAGGCCTGAAAATACTGGTTGTTCAGGGTTTTTTTACAGGATATTGGAAGTAATTAAAGCTGTTTTAAAGAAATTTTGACCAGTTCAAGGATTGGAGGAAACCAGTGCTCTGTCTGATGCCATGAGCAACTGAGTATGGGATTATTTCATCTCTTTAGATCTCTCAATGCAGCACTGGTGGATGGCTATACAAATGGAGACACTGTAAAGGCAGTAGACTCTAGTTCATGAGTTCATGATACACAAAGACTCATAGACTGAAGTATTACTGTGGTTAAAAACTCAAAAGAGAACTGATGTTTAATGAATGTCATTTCCAAGCAGTTAGGTTATTACTGAAAAACACTTAAAAAAAAACCAGAAATCAGAGTGATGGTGGTGTATTAGAGATAGGAAATTATTAGAAGAATAAAGGTAAGAGAAACAGATAATGTTCCTGAGAACTTCTTTATGCTGATAAAAATTTTAGAAGAATAAGATAAAACCTGTTTGAAAAAAAAAAACCCACTATTGAAAACCCACAATAAATAACACCGGTTGGACGCTGTGCTATGTCTCTAATTAAGTTAAATGTGGTATTTAAAATGAGAAAAAAAAAAAAAGCAAAGGCTGCTTTAAATGTACCTTATAGTAAAGTTTCAAAAACAAGTACTTGGACATGTTTTTTTCCCCTCACATAGAAGAATTTTTATCTATGAAGTTTTGTTTCAAGAAAGTACTAACCACCTTTTAGAGGTTTTTAAGACATTGAACATTCACTAGGTCAGGTGAACACAGTTGGGATGTTATAAATTTTACTAAATTCAGTATTATTCATTTACATATAAGGTGTGGATGACCTCTTGATACATGAACTTGAGAAAAATGTTGAGTGCATTTTTAGCGTTTTACAAGTTAACCATTATTTTTGTTACAGTTCTAAATGAAAACTCGCGAGAATGTTTGGGTTTCTTCTATAAGGTTACAGTCAGTTATGGCTCATGGGTTCATAAGATTTTCATGGATCTTCTGCTTTTTTTGCTCCTTAAAAGTGACCAGAAAACAGCAGGAATGAGGAAAAGACTAGGTGGTCTCTACTGATTCAGAGCACCAGTAAGTATGAAATACCAATGTGAAAGAGGAAATTGTCTGTTTCTGATGCGAAACACTCTGAAGGACTGTTCATATACGTTCTGTCTTGCTGATGTCTGCGTGTGATTTGAAGTCTATTTGTTCTGCATTTTAAAAAATAAAGTTTTTCTCTATACATAGTCCAGATATATTAAGCACACTTTGTATACTCTGATAAAAACTCTGACAACATCACTTTTAGAGGCTATTATTTTGCTGTGAAAGAATTAATATTCTAGGCAACTCTTTGTGCATCAGAGACAGATATAAACAATATTTATGTTCAAGGCTCAGTAAAAAGTTGAATTACATTTTACAAACAGAGGGATGAACATTTTATAAGGCTTTCCTGTGTTAATTATAGCCCGTACCTTGTCACTCTCATCTGCAACTGAGACTAATTGTCTGCCATATAAAGAGACTTGCTTATTGATTTTGCAAAGGCTGGAACAGTCTAAGCTGTACTCTCATTCTATTGATATAAAAAGCATCGCCTGCCTGTATTGATTGCTTACCCCACAGAGCAATAGCAAATTGCTATTGTGGAAGCATAATGATGCTGAACATTTGTTGCACAGATGATAGGGTAATGTTTAAATGCTGTGTGTCCTGTTCTTTGTAGATTTACTAACAACGTCCTTAATCATTCCTCTTCAAAATACCATGAATCCTGAAGCAGAGGCTAACCTAATGATACAACATCATTTACAGAGCATAGCATTTAATAAATTCAGAATTAACTAAATGAGCTATTTTTTCATCATGAACTAGACTGGATGCCAATTTTTCTTAATATTTGCAAGACCTTCATAAGAATGAAATTAATTAACTACAGCAAGATTCTTTCTGCTCTTTTAAAATGTAGTACTTACATTGCATCTAGTCCCATGAAAATCAGAAGACTTACTTAAGGAATTATAAAGTAGATGCTGTGAAAAAGACAGATTGAAACTGGTCCTTACTTGCTTTTAAAAGAAAGTTTCATAACATTTTATTTTAGCCATCTGACATAGGTCATGTGTTCCAATTAAATGAAGTTTGAAAAAATTGTAAAGTGGCATGACTTTTATTGAACCAAGTACTATTCCTTAATATAGGAGGTTTGCAAATTCATTTGTACTCAACATTCAATTAAGACAAGAAGTATCCATTTTCTAATGTTATTACAAATCAGTCTTGTGAAATTAATGCAAATTTATGTTGGTAATTCCTTTGACAGATGTAAAGAATTCCTAATATGACATTTCTGGACAATATAAAATTCTGACAGAATAAAGCAATTCCTTAAATGTTTTTGCTTGCTTGCATGTTTACATAGAATAAACCCAAGGGTATTTGTACAATGTACTCTCTCCCCTTCTCTTATTTAGCAATATGTTAAATTTCATGGTATTTCTGCTAGCCAACACTTCCTCATTTTTCCTGAAACATATCTTAATAGTAAAGAGCAAGATACACATCTGTTAAAAAAATCTATCCCCCTTTGATACAGGAAAGAATTTGGTAAAGTAGACATTGTATGTAGATAGACAAAAATAACAAAAGTTACCTGTAGTTCTTTAGAGCAGAGTTAAATATTAATCCTTTAACATTTTTTTTTCTCCCTGCTATAATTTTCTCCTGTATATCTGGAAAAAATTAAAGTAAATTTAAAGATACTTTCAGGCTAGTCTCACAAATCATGAGCATCCATGTTGCTAAACGTTGGAAAATGTAGCAAGGAAACTATCTGTTCTGGATTATCAGTACTCCCAGGGCCAATCCGCA
>VXBZ01009571.1:63790-92480 GCA_013399135.1 Heliornis fulica | reverse complement strand
AAAAAAAAAGACATTCTTTGCTTAAAGGCAGAGTGATAAGGGAAAAGCTAGATGCTGTGGTAAAGAGATTGTATTGTTAAACAGAATGACAAGAATTTAAATGGGAGAAGGAAGATGAGAAACCAGAGCAGAAGGAAAGGAATGGGAGATGACAAGAACTGTGAAAGCATTGATCAGAGAATGGTGAAAAGAGGAGACAGGTCCCATCAGTGTTTGAATTCTAGCTGACTGTAGAGCATAATTGGTTCATGTGAAAGCCTCTAAAGATGATGATCTTCACAAGATAAAACAAAGAATCATAAGCATCCACTCTATTTCTTCTTTCCTAGTTCCCAGGTTGACATAAGGATGGAGTCTGATTCTCAGATTTTCTTAGTATATCACTAAGACAATATTATTGCATTCTCATGCACTATAAAATAGTATATTATTAATAGTATTAAAATACTCTTTTCAAATAGTCATTCCAATAAATGGATGCTTTCTGACAGTAATCTACCCTTCACCTTTATTCATGAAAATCAATGCTACTATTCCTATTTTATATATATATATGTACATATATGCTGATGCCAATTAATAATGCCCTAAGGGGAAAAAAATCATATGAGGAAAAACCCCTTTTGGAAATAGTTATTCTGTGCAGGGCTTTATTAAACATAGAAGTCTGACACAATAAATTAGAAGGTAATAAAGCACAAGGCTTGCTCCAATGTAATGCACCGATTCTTCAATATTCCTCACCTGCTCCATGGTGGGTTCCTGCCTGGCCCAGGTGTCTCTCCAAGGGCAACAAGTGGAGTCTCTTTGCCCTCCATGGACTGCGGGGGGACACCCGCTTCACCATGGTATTCTCCACAGGCTGTAGGGAATATTCTCTCAGAGCCTCTTCCTCCCCCCGCTTCACTGACCTTGGTGTCTGCAAAGTTTCTCAGATCTTCTCACTCCCTTCTCTGGTGGCAAAATGCAGCTGTTTGTGTTTTTCTCTCTCTAAAATGTGATTCCCAGAGGTGCTGTGACAGGCGCTGATTGGCCCAGATGGCCTTGTCAGTAACAGGGTTTGGGAGATTGGCCTTGGGAGCCCAGCTGGGATTTTCTTCATTGGACCCTTAAGAAACTTTCTAGCTGCTTATTAAAGAAGCCATTTTGCAAATCCACCACACTTTTTCCTTCATCATGGCTTGAGGGAAATGTACCAAATTTTTTTTGCACCATCTTTTCTTTAAATGATGAGATATTTCACCTTATTTTCATTCCTACTTACTTTTTAACCTTTTATTTATATTTTAATTTTACCAATTTAAATTATCCTAAAACCTATTTACGTTTTCACCTCTAGAGTGTACTTATATTTCTTTTGATGTAGGTTTGGTTTGGTTTGGTTTGGTAGGTTTGGTTTTTCCTCAGCACAAGTGGCAGTGATTGAAATTAAACAAATCATACCACTCTACTACATCTACACTTTGAAACCTGAATCTTACAAAAGAAAAAAAAAAAACAGAAAAAAATGTGGAAAGCAAATCAATCTTCTTAGTTTTCCTTCAGCTATTAAAGTGAATCTTTAAGAAATACATTATGGCTTTTGTTTATACTAAATGGGTCCTCCATTCAGGCAATGCATCTCTTGTCAGAGAGGTCAGTTACAACTTATGTCTTAAAAAAAAAAAAACTTTGAAGAAATTATGCACCACAGGGAGTGGTAAGAATGTTGCCCAAAAATTGCCTGTTATTATAATTTCGGTTTTGTACAGAAAAAAACCACAATGTTGTGAGGTAATTTTTTATAAGATATCCTGAGTTGGAAGGGACACATAAGGATCATTGAGTCCAACTCCTGGCTCCACACAGGACCAGACAAGTCAGAGCATGGGACTAAGGGCATTGTCCAGATTATTCTTTAAGTGGAATACTAGAGATAATTGCTCATAGTAAATTAGCACTGTTAAAATGAACACAGTGCAAATACATTGTTCTTATGATCTAATTCAATAGATGTTATACCATCTTGAATATACAAATACACCCTGAGTAGTGCACTACCTTCAGTAGTGCTTCTTCCCCAACAACATTTTCTTTTACATTATGGGTGCATAAACAGAGTTTGTTGAACCGCCTGTGAATAAATAAGTTCATTGTGAATTCTATTCACTTCGACTCAACCACCACAAAAACTAGAGCATCTGTCCTCTCTGTAAGGTATTTAAGCTTCAGACAAGGCAGGAAAATAATTTTGAAATACTATCCTCTAAAATGATTAAGTTGTGATGATGGGGTGAACTGGGATGATAACGAAGCTGATAAATGTGGTACTGACCTGAAACCTTCTCCTTCATAATTTCTTGACTCCCTACAAGTTAGTATATAAAACCTTTATATCATTTCTAAAGGTCCTTACCAGTGCTGGGTGCATGTGAGACAGTCAATAATTCTGTCTCTACTATCAGGATTTCCCAGAATGTATTCATTAATATCATGCAACAGGCTTGCAAATTTTTTTAAAAACAATACCTTTCTGGGGAACTGATGTTTCATGGCATAACATTTATCTTATTACTAGACTATTAATATTTTCTGTTTTGTATGGGATTGTGAGACTTTTTGGGAGGAAAGGAGGCTACGTAATTGCCCAGATGGAGTTACAACTACTTGAAGGTGTTTTTTAAAATTGTAACATTTATTCGTGATGATTCCCTTGAAACATGAAATTCGAGATAATTCAATCACACTTTGCCACTCTTTTCATTATCCCAGCATGTCCTAATTTTCTTTCACTAGTACCTAATTATTGTGTTACCTTGGGGTTAATTAAATCAGTTAAATTATTTGAAATAAACTTCTGAGAAATTATTTATGATTTTTTAGGACTTACAGAGAGCAATTTATATTATTCCTTGGGTAAATTGCCATTTGAGATATGATAGTGATACAATAAATGCATATATGAATTCAATTACACATCATAATTGATCATATTTTTACATTATATTTAACCTAGATGAATGCATTTCATCTCCAGAATAACTTGCATAGAAACATGCTCTTAATCAAGTAATTTATATTTAATGGGGGTGGGGGTGGACTGTTTACCACTTAAAATCAAGAAAAAAGTCACAACATTGTTTATGGGTGAGAGAATGTGCCTGATCTTTTATTGCAATGATGAAAAAAGTACTTGGCATTAAAACAATGCTGCATATCTTCAGTGCTCTGAAAGAGTACTATATTTTGAGCTAGATGAAAGTGTAAAAATAGATTTATCTTTGAAAAATTATTGTTAAGACATTTTAAACTGTTTAGTTACCTACCAAATACTGTTTACTTTTCCAGGCAATTTAACTATTTAACCCAGAGAAAAAAAAACTTGTTTTTATCAACAGAGTGGTTTTAATAATTAGCAATGTGATGTTATAGTTCAGTTTAATTTAACAAGAGATGTGATAGTAACATAAGGAACTTTAAAATAATTTCCCATTTATTTAACCCCATCCGGCAGCTAAGCACCGCAGAGCCCCCTTCACTCTTCTCCAGTTGGGATCAGGGAATTGGAAGAGTGGAAGTGAGAAAACTTCTGAGGCAAGTTAAAGAAAATTTAAAGGTAAAAATTTAAAGGTAAAGGTAAAAGTAAAGCAAAAGCCACACACACAAGCAAAGCAGAACAAGGAATCCATTCCCCACTTCCCATGGGCAGGCAGGAGTTTAGCCATCCCCAGGACAGCAGGACTCAAGCACACATAATGGTTACTTGGGTAGACAAACCTCATCACTTCGAACATTTCCCCCTTAATTTTTCTTCCAACTGTGGTATATGTTGAGCAGGACAGCATGCAGAATTGAGTATCCATATGGTCAGTCTGGGTCAGCTGTCCCAGCTGTGTCCCTTTCCAACATTTTGTTCCCAGCCTGCTCACTGGTGGGGTGGGATGAGAGAAGTGCTCAGCAGTAACCAAAACATCCCTGTGTTATCAGCACTGTTTTCAGCACAAATTTGAAACACAACCCCATACAAGTCACTATGAAAGCTACTAACTCTATCCCATCTGAAACAGCACACCATTTGATTTGACTCGTTTTACTGTGATTTGGAACTGCTACAGTAACTGGTAAAGAACTATGCTTCTAGAGCAAAGGGAAAAACAAACTGCAGGCAAACATGTGCACAGTTGTATCATTTGTAGATCATAAGAAGAGTAAAATCTCAAACTATTTCAAAGTTGTTCCCCAATATGTCTGTCTGGGATAATAAAATTTAAGAATTATTTGAGTATTTTACTAATAAATTGGAAATTTGCTTGGAGTTTTATTCTTGAATGACCTTCAGAGAAACAGGGAATGCCAACACAATAGGAAAGCAGAAGCTGTTCCTTATTTAAAACACAAGGTGTGTTTAAGCATTAAGAGTATGAGATAATAAACTAGTTGTATGCCTTGCTGATTTTCCTCATTTTCATAAAATTCTTCTGTTTTCATTTTCCTTATATAACCTGTACAAATATCACAGAATCACAGAATGCTATATATGCATAGTTTTAGAGAGACCTTTCCTTCAGTTATTGCAGTGGAAAATAATAGTCATCACATCCTAGTCAGTGTCAAATCTCAGTCTGAAATGTGATCTTTAGAAAAAATTATCATCAGGAGATATTTTAAACACCTACTATTCACTATTTAACTAGAAGTTTTATTTTTCGATTGAAATTTCTTTGATAGCAATACACACAAAGTCTAATCTAGTGATATAAATGTCTAACAAAAGAATGTTAAAAAAATAAAAATACAATGCTCTAACCCAGCCTCATAAGTTTCCTTTTCACTACATTTGGAAAATACTCTTGCTGGTTTAACCCATCAGGCAGCTAAACCAACCATACAGCTCTCAGTCATTGCACCCCCTACCATGGGATGGGGGAAAGAATAAAAAATAAAACAAGTAAACAAATAAAAGGCAAACCTCTGGGTTGAGATAAAGACCGTTTAATAGGACAGAAAAGGAAGAAGATGAAAATATAATGATAAAAAATAAACAGCACAGCTTCAAAAAAAAAAAATATAAATAAACAGCACAGCACAGTCTCACCACCTGAAGCTGATGCTTATCTATTTACCAAGTTGCCCTGACTCACAGCCCACCCCCAGATATGTACTGAGCACGTGTTATGCAATGTCCCTATGACCAGTACTGGTCAGCTACCTAGGCTGTGTGTCCTCCTGCTTCTTGCACCCACCCCCCACTACCCCCACCTTCTTGTTGGCCACTATGAGAAGCTGAAAAGTCCTTGAGTACTTGGCAACAGCTGAAATATTAGAGTTGTATCAACAGTATTCTTATCCTAGTGCAAAACATAGCAGCACACCAGCTGCTGGGAGGAAAATGCACCCATTCTCTGTTGCAACCAGGAGAGCTGTGAAAAACAAGAAATGAAGAATGACAAATCTAGCTAGAACTTTTACTTTTTAAGAAAAGATTGTGCAGGCTACATTCCTTATAACATTCACCTTCTCATAACAACCTTAATCTACAATTCCAAAGCACTTTGCAAACATTAATTAGTGCATTATTAATGGCACTAATAATTCGGTGCTGCAATGATCATTTCCTGAAGAATAGTGAGGACACTTCAAAAATCCCAGTTACTTTAATGAACGTTAAAGATGCTCTAGACCCTCTAGAATAGTACAGAAATCCTGAGTACTGTAAATTGTCTAAACTTGAAATCTTATGTCATTACAACTTCACTGCTTCCAGACCTTACTATTATTTCAGAATGTTTATTTTAAACTAAATTCAAAAGAATAAGGATATATCCTCATCCCTGTCTCTAGGTGCTGTTATAGACAAAGAAATGCAATTCTAAACACTGAATTGAGGGAGGAATGAAAAATATTGCACAACACAGTCACAGACATCATGACTGATAGACCAAGTGCAAGTATAGAAGCTTGTTAGATGAAATAAGTCTTCTTAAATCTCTCTCAGGAGAAGAAGAAACCAAAGTGCATAGTTTCTTTGCATTGCATCTGACAACAATCCTGATTCGATCTGTCAAAGTGTATTGCAGTCACTTTATTAGCAAACTTTAGAGTTCATGACTTTGATGGAAGACCTCCCAAACCTGAAAAAAGTTCGTTTTCTCTTAGTTCTTATATATATATATATTTAATTTCCCCACCCCCTCATTTAAGATTACATGGACATAAGAAGTATTTTTCTCATTACTGGAATATATGGTTTCCTCCAATTTATTTTGTGGCAAGTTGATATAGGCATCTCTCTCACTGATAAGGCTATCAGTTGATTGTCCCCACTTTCACCAAAAAATACTGTATACACAAATCTAATTTTATTTTTCACCTTTATCATTGTGAATTACCATTATAAAGAAAACACTGAAATAGGAAACTGATCACATGCTGTATACCAGTGGTATGATTAGTTTACTCACTTTGTACTGTGCTATATATATGCTGTATACCTTCAGATATTATGTCAGTTTTAGACTCAGTATATGTCTTCTCCATAGAATTGCCTTGTTAAAAGTGCTGCATTTTTTGTGACGCATGGATTAGGATACTATTTGTTCTGGGTACTGGTGGATCTGAGTATGCTTCTTGTATTTCTGTCAAGGAAATAGTTGTTCATGAAAGCTGATAGTGTTTTTCAAGCTGAGCAATACAATCACAGAATAAATGTACCTTATGTAGCCCTCATTCATCTCTGTGGTCATTTACTCACACGACTGCTCACACTGTAGTCATACGGACTTTACATATAAAAAGTATTTGTCACTGAATTCAAGGTATACGGTCTTGACATAAAAACAGTACAAAATGTTCCCTATACTCAGTTGTACATTACAGATTTCTTTTTTTTCTTTCCTGAAGAACACCTACTGCCTGATTCTAAAGTTAGGTAACATGAAAAAAGTTGCGAATGCCTAATTTTCTTTTTTCATAAGTAGAGTTGCCTCTTACAAGACAGTTTCACAGTGAATATCTACATTCCATATAGATAACATGGGACTTCTAAATTATAATAGCATTAATATAATAATTATGTCTGTGATAACTAAATGTTAAACAATGTTAGCAGCAATGAATATGGTAAAACTCTTAAAATTGCTCTATTATATCTATAAAAGCAGGACTCAACAACAACAAAAATATAAATTTTTAAAAGTGTTTTTACTCTTAAATGGTGCACTAAAAGGAATAACATCATCTCTCCATTATGAAATGAATGGATAAATAATTACCCACTACAAGTCACTTTTTTTCTATTCACCCATCTTTTTTCTGCAACAACCGATTCTTTCCTTTCATAAGAAATGTCAAAAATGGTGTCTTCTGTACTCCTTATTTCCCATATGCAACTTTGAATAACAAAAGAGAAAAAGAAAAAAAAGGAAAAAAAGAGATGACAAATGCCCCTTAGATGTTACTGAACACTTAGCATAGCCTTTTCACAACCAAACTACTGTAGGAAATGAAAAGGAGGAACAGTGATAGACTGCATGAAAAATATTATATGTGTTTAATTGTCACTACGCTGCCCTCGGTATTTAAAAATTGAGCATGAGTTACAGAAGAAGAAGCCTATTTTCCTGACTGCTTTCATCATCAATGATCTCCCCCTAAATCAGCAGAAATATGAAAAAATCAACAAATTATTATTATTACATAATTATTATTATATTACATAAACACTAAAATCTAATAAATTCAAGACTCTACTCTCTGTCAAACCTTTTGCTAGTCAAGTGTGGCATTACTGCACTTGTGGACAGAGTACACTGGTGAATACTAAGCAATTGCTCACAAAGATGTCAACATTGTTCCTTGTAACAACGTGTTCCACTCAGAGTGTGAACTGAGTGTTCTCCCTTTCACACTCAGAGTGGACGTTGGTGGCAATCAGTCAGTTCTAGTTCTGTTTCCTCAGTCTGCCTGGTAGTTTTTCTGCCAACAAACTGATGGGATTAAGTGAAACTTGTATGAGAAAAGAGGGAGATTCCTCCTGCCTTTCAGAATAATTTGGTCCTGCTCAAAGAAAACGTCATTTTGCACAGAACGAAGGATGTTGTAGATGTGCCCTGCTTGTGTAGAATGTGTGTGGATGAAAAGGATGAATTCTAGATATCTTTCCTAAGCTAAACCATTCTATGATTTTACTTTCTGTAACATGCCATGGTTTTGTTTTGCTTATTTTATTGGGTTTTTCCTGTGCTTTCTCAGAAGTTTAGATCAGGAATTACTACTGATTACAGTAGTCATGCAAGAACAGGTAAATAAGAAGGTCTCCTGCCACTATAGAGCAGATGTGTCTGAGCTTAGTAAATGCAAAGTACTCCTGCTTACAGAGATCAGAGAGATAAAACAAAGTTGCTCAAGGTTATGTAGAAAGTCAGCATGGGAATTAAACCTGCTTTTTTTCCCAGGTAAACACCCGAAGTAGTGGGCCCTTGAGATCTTTCTCATTTACTGAGATGCCTATATTTTTAATTTTGCCAGCATATTTTCATAGGTTAAATAAAAGTGAATTCTACCATTTAAACACATCCTTTGTGCTCTTGCTGTCTATGCCCATGACATAAAATAAAAACTAATGCATATACAATCTTTGATTGCATACTAGTGGTATTTTTATGTCTGATACCTTATGATGTTAAGCACCATTTGCCTCTCAGAAGAAACTCATTTGTCACATCAAGCTTACCCTTAAGCCTCCCCTTGCTGGCTTCTGTCCTCCATGCCCCGGGGCTTCAACCTTCCTACCACATCTTCCTTCCACAACCAGCTCTTGTGAAAACTGGCTCTCCTTTCCTCCTGACTCACCCATCTAATTTTAATCCCTTCTATATTCTGATTTCCCATTTCCTTTTGCTTCCCAACTCCAATATTTTTGGGGGGAGGCTGCCAGTTTCAGTCTCAGTCACCTTCTCTCCCCACTTATCACTTATCTAGGCCTTAGGCAGGTCCCTGCAGGGGTTCTGGTTTCAAACCTGTTCTCCTAAGCCTTCCCTACAGCAGAGCCTAGTTCTGGTGGCATGGGCTTCAAGCAGTTTCCTTCTCCCTTTCTCTTCCATTAGCAAATTTACAGTCACCCAGAGGACAGAAGACTCTGATGTTCTTTTTTGACACAAGGTTTACAATATAATTTGTGGAACACAGGATGCCACATTTTTCCTGAAACCACCGACCCATGTCTTTTATTTGACACTAGGAAAATAAAATAATAAAAAAAAAGCAGCAATAAAACACTTGGCATGGTATTTCTCATGACTGACTACTGATAGAGCGTGAAGGGTATGAGGTTAATTTTCCCAAAACCATTTAATTCTCAAACAGTCTCAATGCTGTGAAAATAAATTTACCATATCACTTGAAGTGTTTTAAAGTAACACTGATGACAGCTTAAGAAAGAATATAAAAAGGGAAGTAAAAATGATTTAAGGGTCCAAGTCTAACTCTAAATATGTGTATGAACCTCCTATCATAGTTAATTACCGTCATAACTAGAAAGTGAAGAGGAAGCTTCCGCCTTCAAATGTAAAAAGAAAATATAGTGAAGATGCCAGACACTACGCCTACCATACTTAACCTAGACATTTAAGTCCTTTTCCAAAGAAGTCCTTTAGTTTTCACAAGCTTTCCATGAAGCCTGTGCTCCTGCAGTATTGGACATGAGCTGCATAAGTTCTTTACATCAGCCAGGTGATAAGGTAGTGGTGGTATTGCTTTTTAAGCACTGATAGTAATACCCCAATAAGTACATAGAGAGTAAATAAATATTGAATGTTGGGGCAATGAAAAAATGTTGATATCAACTAAAACTTAGATTACAAATGACAGCCTGCCTTTGAGCATACTCTCAAAAACAAAGATTTCAAGCATATTTCAGGTCCCCCAAAATACACAAACTGTTTTTAGGGGTTTTTTCATTTTTTTTAAATTTCTTTTGGGATTCATAAATCACTGTTGGTATGATTAGTGACAAATGGATAGATAAATTTATCTCTCTACATAATTCAATTTAATTACACTAAAGCACTGTCAGAAGTTCAAGATGTTATTTCATACCTACATTAGTCATTTGGCTTGCAAATTATTGGCACAACTAAGCAACATCAGTATTGCCTCTACTATTCTATTTACAGCAGTAGTTTTGAGGCACTCTTGGATAGATTTTTATCAGATACTTTATCTTCTTACATTGGATCTGACCTATTTTATAAAGGCCATTCTCAAACATTTTACCGAAGAACAAGATCACTTCAGCTTTCTAAGTTGCTAATAATTAATCAACATTCAGCAAGTCTGTCAAAACACTGTGGTTTTGTCCTGTACACTTCCTCCATTTAGCCACATAAATAGTCCTCTTCATTAAGAGTGATTGTTATGACAGAAATAAGGCTATGTGATCAGTTCTTCTAATGCCTTTAGCTTTTCTTTGGTCCAGATACTGTACAGTCATCTAATAAATGTGGGGTCTTGTTTTGTTGGTTTTGGGTTTTTGGTTTTTTTTTGTACCTGCACCTTTCTCTGGCTTCAAAACAGGTACTATGACAGACAAACTAATTTAAAACTTGGCTTCTTCTTTGAAGGTGAAGCTTTTATAGAAATTCTAGCTGAATTGACAAAATCAACATCGATTTTCTTACACCTAAAAGTGTTTCTTTGACTAAATCTAAACTCCATGGACAGATTACCACCACTCTGGGTATGAAGCCTGAAATCAAATAACTAGGAAGACACCGAGAACATATGTTTTTCGTTAGTCTGATTCTGTAGCAGCACACCGAGCTCTTGTCTCTCAGTCACCCTTCTGTGCATTCAAGTGCAGTGAGTGCATTCAGATTTGTGGTGCAGTACTAAACATATTTGAGAAGAATTTTCACTTCATAACTGCAACATAAACTGCCATGCCCTTGAATTAAAAGTAAATGGTTGACTAGGAGGTGGGCCAAAAATGTCACCCTCATTATTCAGCCTATTCATCTCCCCTTCCTCCAACTTACAGGACCAAGCTATTATTTCCAAAGATTACATATCAGTTCATTTGGGTACTGTCACATCACATGTTTTTTTCCTCAAGAGGATAGAAAAATTTATGACATGTATACTTCCTGGCTTCCAAAAATCCCAGCAGAGAACTGTTATCTGATATGAATCCAGATCACAGAGTAGAAAGCCCGAAAACAGGGACTTCTGTCTCCAGGGACTTAGCAGTCAGATCTTTTACGGAATCTTGACATTACTTAATAAAGAAATATGATGGTTCCCCAGGAATAAAGTAATAAAATCTCTCTTCCCCCTGCCACACTTCCCTCAATCCATCTTCACAATCTAAGTACCTTCAAATTTTGAAAAAAAAAGGTGAAAGTCAATGTGAAAGTATCATATTCGTATTGTGGTAACATCACTAAGTGGAAAGCAGAACTTTATCTTTGCATGCCAAAACAGATGAATACTATTCATATTAAGATATTTTTGTACCTCACCATTTTTACAACCATATTGAATACTTCACATATATGCCAATGTAAATATGAGAATAGCTAATTGCATGTAAGATTAATTACCTTAAAGTAATGAGTGAGCACACAGACTCCTTTTCTAGTTGAAACATGAATACTATTTAAACTATATATTAATATTCTGTTCATGAAGTTTAATTAGTAAGAAATACAGCTGGGGAATTATTCATTATGACCAATTGTTACTAATTGTCACCCAGGTTTCCTAATTATTCACTTTGGCTGGAAGCTAATTATTGTCACGTCTTATTTGCTAGTTAGCAAAGAAATATATTTTCAACTGTATATACCAGGAGAGGAAAAAGAGAATGATTATCTGAAATCAAGTTTTAGCTTTCATGGAAGATATTTATTTCAGAAATTTCAAGTTTTTTACTGGTTAATAAAAAAATGCTGATGGTGTGTCCAGGAGGGGAAGGAACATAGTTCTTAGAATGTAATAAACAGTATATTGTATTTTTCATTTCCCTTTATTATCATCTTGAAGATAAGCTTTTGTTAGGCAAATCATAAAACCTTATCTCCTCTTCCACCATGAAAGAGTCATTATTTGAAGAGGGCCTTTTGAGTTCTGTGCTAGATCACTGCTGCTCTCTCATTTCACACAGTAGTTATCACAACTTATGCTTTCCCAATTTCATTTTCTTTTTACATATGGACTAGTTAGAGTTAAATTAACAGCTTGTTATTTACTTAGAAAAATTAAAAATTTAGCTAATTTTTTTTAGAACTCTAAATTCAAACAACATTTAAAATTCATTTTGCAGGCTTTCCTTCCATGTCCGTATTTCTTTCACAATACACACATATCTTAACATCTTAACACAGAGCAATAATTGGTTGTCATAAAAACAAAAAAAAAACCAACCCTTTTGGCTCTTGGTTGCTATTGTTTCTTTGGTCTCAAAGCGATTTTGGGGCCATTTAATCTAAGTTCCTTTTGGAGGAAACTATCTGTGTGGGTTCCAGTACCCCTGAAGCAGCAGAAAACTTTCCTTTCAGCTACTACATCATAAATTTCCTGTCTATTCCTTACCCTCTTTTAGTGCATGATCCGAGTCACATGGGCTAGATACTAGAGTAGTATAGATGACATGATACTAGAGTAACCTTTAGCACTTCACAAAGTAGTATGCCCCAGCTCACATCTGTAGAAGAATTACAGTTTTAAAAAATGTATATCATTATACATTAACTGATGTTAATTGCTTGTCTTGTAGCTGTACCAGGCTCTGGTATCATTTTATACTTGATGTGGTTGAAGATGACAAATGCTTCATAGTGATCATAGTTATCCTCTGTCATATCTACTAAGACTATGTTCTGTTCTTTGCAGAAATTAATAGGAAAAGTACCATGGCCAGATGTGCACAATCACCCAGAAGCTGCATACATAAGCAAATAAATTAAGCAATTATTTCCTCATCATACCCACTGCCATGGGCATTGTAAGAGCAGCCAAGCTGTAAGAAGAAGCTAAGGACAATTTCCTTGATTTTTCTTGTTAACATTTGGCAGCTTATGTTTTAGAAAGTATTTTAGTGAAAACAGATGTGTGAGAAATTCCATCTAAATTCATCTTGCCTGCAAGAGGCACATAAATGTCAGAAGGTCCAGTAACATGCTACCCAAACTAAGCTTTACTGCTGCACAGGAAGGTATAAACTAATAAAGTTTTAGTGACACAGATGGCTACTTGAGAGAAGGCAAAGAAACAATGAGTAGAGGTCTCATTCCTCCCAGAACACAAGGGCACTATTATCTTATGTTCAGATATCCGTTGTTCTTACTGCTCTGAGAGAGCTTGAGTCCATCTGCTGTGGTATGGAGATCCTCTTTGTCAACAAAAAACCCCATGGTGGAGGGCTGTGTGGTTCATTGTTAATTGATACTAGTAAATGACACTTGTTAATTGATGTTAGTAACCCTGTTACCAGTCAGGAAAATGGGTGCCAGTGTCACTGTGATATAAAATGTAAATTCACAGAATATTTTTTACGCTTTTGGAGACTGATTTTTTTCAGAATTATTATTCAAAGCACCAGAAAAATGTATTTTAGCTACCGTTTTTATCAGTTTTATCTACTTGCATTGTTATAATCGACTGCCTGGAAACTGAATGATTACGTTCAAATTTGGGCTAACTCTAATTTCTTATGATTTATCTTACCTAAATAGTTACACACTTATACATAACCTACTAACTTTTTAACAAGCTACCTTAGTTTTTCCTATCACTCACTGATTCTTCAAACATGTTATGTGTTCTCCATGTTTAAGTACATAGCTAAAAGAAAATACTGCAAAATAAAGATGGTAAAAACGTATCTTTTTGGTTTTTTTTTCATTTGTATTTACTCCATTTTATATTGGGCAAGGGCCCTTTTCAATTTACACTCGTTTCATTTGCTGTAATTATTTTCTCCATTTCTTCTCTGACAGAAGTGAACCAGTCATTGGTTCTCAAAGTAATGCCTCTAAACCTTTTACAGTCCCTTTTGTGGTTCTACCAGGTGGGAATCAGTAAAATTTAGAGAAGCAAAGAGCATAAGCACAGCGCTGACATATCTGTCAGCATAAGTATCAGTACCTGTTCAGAAATCAGTTAAATCACTGTGTTAATATGTGATTCCCCGGCTATGATATATTAGCCATAGACTTATTATTTGAAAAATGGAAGAAACTGTAAGAACCAAAAATGTTGGCATTCTCAGTGGGGTGAAACAGGGACAGATTAATGAGAAACCATGATTTCAACAAGCATAAATCCTCTATTTTCCTTAGTAGAGTGTTTCAAGGTGGTGTTTAACACTTATCTAGCATGAGTACACATGCTAGAGATTCTCTAGACGTGGTTACCCAGGAAGCTGAATTTCAGGTTCGTTTCCTCAGCACTTCTCTTTATAATCATAATTGTGACATAGCCGCTTTTAAATATGGATAAGAAATACAGAGAAAACTAGATTTTAAGACATACAAAAAATTAAGGGTAACTTGTTTTCTTTTTTCCCCTAAAACATTTTCTTTGCTAATCTAATTTTACAATTTTATTTTTCTTTATCGTTCACCATCTTTATCATATTAATGCAAGGCTATTTACCTCACAGGCATTTTCAGCCAAAGTAATCCATTTAAGAGAGTAAGACCAACTGTCAAAGAAGGAAAGCCTTTAAAGGCAACAGACGATTGTGAAAAATTGGTACTTTTTCCATATTTGAGAGATAGATCAATTTGTATTTTTTTCATCAATATCACTAGCTGTTCAATGAAATGTGAAAATTTATTAATGAACAAAACCACATTTGAGAATGATTATCTTGATTAAAGAAGAACTATGAGGTATTGCACTGCCATCACACCAATTCTGGTATTGTATAAGAAGAAAAATCACAGCAAAAACAATCACAAAAAGACCATTAGTAATTTCTTTGATAACTTCCTTCTTAGATATGAATTAAAACTTAATAGAAATAGATAATAAGAACAACAATAATCAATGTCCAAAAGAAAACTAAGGTCAAGGTATTTGGATAAATGCACTTTATCAGATTTAATTATATAAAATCCTTAATAAACCTTATACCTAGTTTAAGTCTTTAGTAATGCTAATTATTGCTTTAATGTAACAATATTGAATATACAGTGTTGATAACTTTTGATGTATGTCTCTTATGGAATTTATTTTCTGCTGCAATTAAAGATAAAAAATGAAGCAAAGCTGTAGGATAAGACTGAAAATCATCCCTTCCAATTTCTAATTCTTAATTGATTTTAAATTCAAAAATCTGATTAAAAACCCACCTGAGTAATCTAAAAGCTTTGCATCAGCCTCTTGAAAAGGTTCCCATGCAGCTGACTTAGCTGGAGAGGTTGCTTTATGCATACAGATTCCCAAAATGGGAAATTTTATAGCAATAGTGTAATATATTAAAGATCAGAAAAAGGGAAGAAAAAATGATGACAAGGAGAAAATAAAATGATGATGATAAATTACATTCTTGAGAGCAAGCTTCTAATGAGAATTAAAAAATGAACAAGCAGGTTCTTTACTGGGAGGGTTGTTGGGCAGTGGAAAAGGCTCCACAGGAAAGTGTTCACAGCACCCAGCTTGGCTGAGTTCAAGAAGCATCTGGACAATGAGCTCAGTCCCATGCTCTGACTTGGCTGGCCCTGTGTGGAGCCAGGAGTTGGATTTGATGATCCTTATGGGCCCCTTCCAGCTCAGGATATTCTGTGATTCTGTGAAATGTGTATACATTCTCCAATGAAATTATGAAATCTTGAGGTTTGTTTATTTTTCTTTCCAGTGTTAATTCACTCATTTCCTATTTCAACTTTCTTATCTATCATTTAAATGGCATTTTCTTCTTTTTGCTTTATTTTATTCAGTACTAGGTTTTGGTGCTTTTTTAGGGAGAGATAAAAGATACTTTTATTCTACTCCTCTGTATTTTACCATATTCTTTCCTTCTCTTTCTTATTCCAAATGCTTATCTAGATTTAGTAATATGTATTTATCTACAAATGAAGTAGACATTTAGGAATTACAAATGAAACCTCTGGTTTAAAAATTCTAATAAATTATTTTGTTCATCTGGGTATCAGGTCTCTATCTTATTTATCTTTTTGTTTTCTTGTTTCACAGTTTTTTTCTGAATGTTATTATGTGGGTCTATTTTTACTTTTTTTATTCTGATAGGAAAAGAACAGAATACTTCTGACCAATATAGGTCTCTTCTACATAATTCACAGATGTGAAGCATCGTGCAGCAACTCTGAACTTAATTGAACAGGATTACTAAGCAAACCCCCAAATTTCTACATAAAAGAAAATTATCGTAAGGTTTGGATAGCATAATGACAGCAGTTACTTTAAAATATTTGTTCACATAAGGGTTACTTTTATTATACTTACAACAGATATAAACCTATTTAAAAAGTAGAATTTTCAACATTTTACTTTTTGAATTCAAAGGAAGCTTGAAAAGACAGTCCTAATGCCTTCTCTGCTTTTGTTGTCCAATTTAAATGTTATATTTATCGTAATATGGAAGTTACTGAAAGTTAATCCACTGGGTTAAATGTATGCTTTTACCCACAATTTTTCTTCAGCCTTATTTCCCACAGTCTATGGCTAAGGAAATGGGATTTTTTATCTTAAAAACCTAAGAGACAGCCTTGGAAATAAATCCTATCACATAGTCTAACAAAGCCTGTGCTCTTTTTTAAACACAATCAAATAAAATCTTACCAAGCACATTTCTGTATATCTCCATGTTAGTTAGTTTTACTTCCTCTGTATATATCCCACATGTCTCATTTGGCAGTATGGCAGTGACGTCAAGATTCTGTGTGCACTCAGAAACTGCCATACCACAGTAATCTACAAAAAAATAGCATTAGGAGATCTTTGACTTCATGGGAGCTTTAGTCAGCAATATCACATAATATCTTAGTGTGCAAGGTGAAATATAAAATTTAAGTATAAAGAGTAGTATGTAGACTTAAACCAGATGCCGTTACCATAGTACATAAGCATACGATGATTAAGTCAGAACAGAACTCAAAAATATTCTTTACTATTAATTTTTTCAAATAGAACTCAATAAAGCTACCTGCACTTACTTGCTTACCTGCTGTATGAAACAAGTCTCTAGTATCAACATCATATGGAAGCAGGATAATAGAAATGAACCAAATAAAAATGAAATGAAAACAGATAAATCAATATTTTTTCTGAAGAACTGTTTCTTCTCCAATTTACATATCTGCACAGAATTCTGAAACACCTCAGGTCAAATCCTCATAGACCACAGTAACATAGTGACAGAGAAGGAACATCAGTATAAACTGTGACCAATAAAAAGTTCTCTATATATAAATAAAAATATTAATAGATTACTGCAGGTTCTGTAGAGAGTTTTAGATATTTTGAAAATTTTTTTCACTTGTCAAAGAGGGCTGGAAAATCCCAATCTCCAAGGCTACTCTTGAGGCAATTAGTAAAGCTAAATCCTTTATTCAGTTTATATTTGGGTTTCCCTGAGGTCTTTCAAAGCAATGAAAGGAACTGACCAGTTTAAGACTCAGATGCCTGTTAGGGCAATCCTTTGGGTGCTGCTTGTTAGAAAGCACAGATTGCAGCTCTGTATGACATTGATTTTACTTTTATGTTTACTATTTAAATGGTGATATGTACACTTCCATCAGATAAGGAATTATTTGACATTCCTTTGGTCTCTGTCTCTCTCTCTCTCCCCTGTATGACATTATCAGCTTGGCAACTCATTTCCATATACAGAGAACCCAAGCTGCTTCTTAAGAGTTATCCCTTTCTTACACAACTTAATTTACACATTATTGAAGTGTTTTAAGAGAAAAACAGCAGGCTTTTAACTTGCAATCACTTTTCATAGCTACTTAAAATTTCAGATACCTTTAACTTTTGCTGACTTGCTCAGCAGGGGCTCCAATGCTCATTTTGTTCCTGTTCCATTAAGAACTGGGAGCTGCATTAGCCCTAAAGCCTAAGCAAGATGATGTCACGCACTCAGATATAAAAGTTTAAAAGTCCTGTCACTGGGGTATTAGAACTACAAAATGCCGAAATCTTCTTTGGAAAAAAACCCCAACTCTATAAGTGGTAACATTTTCAATGCAGAATGTGGAAATAAAACATGTTTTAAAAACAAAATTAACAATGACAAAACTTAAAAACTTTTTTTTCTTGCAATGTATTCACAGGTCATTAAATCCATTAAGTTGATTTTCTCTAGATTTGGTATATATTAAACCGAACATGGTTACCTTTATTCTTGTTTTAATAGTGTAGTGCATTTCGTACTTCATTTTTTAAATATTTGAAAGTAAAAGTAATTAATTAAATATTCTAAAGATTGATCAGGCGGTCATTTCTTCTGGGCACATACATGTCACTCAAATGGAACTCAGCATTTCAGTGAATGCACTTAGTAACTGAAGACTTTTAAAAATGCTCATTTATTAATTTACATCTTTGCAATATTAGGCATCAGAGGTGCTTAGAGAGATGGGTTTTGCTACTATGGAAAGTCATTGAAAAAGCTCAGTGACTTCCACTGAAGGAGATCAGCAGAAATGAAAGCATTTTCTTTTCAATTTATAAAGCATTTTATCCTAAATTCTGAGTGAATAAGTCAATAATTGCTTAGCAAATGCATCCTGATGAATTGTTTCATAAATATTCATAGTAGATAATAATAGTATGCCTTTTGATAGGTTCCTGTGGTTTTGTCATGCTTTACATGGCAGTTCCTCCTCAAGAAGATCCTGACCTGAGTTTACCAGTAGATTTGCCACAGAAGTGAGCAAAAGTTCAGTGAAGCTTCTGATAATTGGTCTAGATGAACATCTGTACATGGGATAGAATTGGCACCTGTTCAGAAACCTACAATCTCCTTCTGACTGGAACAAATTTTTAACTACTCCTTCAATAGACTAGTCTTTCATAATAAAACTCATAGGTGTTTCATGATTCAGTCAGCTTGTTCTCATGTTCTCATGTAATGCGATTTACTTTCCAGAAATCCCATTTAACTCCACTCTTGTCAATTCAGTGTATAAAAGAGAGGCGCTATATTTCATGGAAAAATAACATAAATATACTAGGAATTAACATTTTGAATCTATTGCAAAAAATCCTTTTAGAAATAGGAGTTATTTAAGAAGGCTAGACATTAAAAAATGGAATGACTTATCTAAGAATATAGCGCATATTTTTCATCACTCATATTACTTTTGATCACACAACTTTCAAAATGCTAAAGCTCACATAGAGCTTATAATTTGATATACATAATATTGAATAGCCCTGATTAGAGATATCAGATCATACACACAAAATCCCACACAGAATCAGACACAGAATCACTAGGCTGGAAAAGCCCATTAAGATCTTTGAGTCCAACCACACCTGTCCTCTTCTAAACTATATCCATATCCCATAATCACAGAATAACAAAATTGTAGGGGTTGGAAGGACCTCCAGAGATCATTGAGTCCAACCCCCCCTGCCAAAGCAGGTTCCCTAGAGAAGGTCACACAGATCAGCGTCCAGATAAGTCTTGAATATCTCCAGAGAAGGAGAATCCACAACCCTCCTGGACAGCCTGTCCTAGTGTTCTGTCACCCTCACCATGAAGAAGTTGTTTTTCACATTGGTGCGGAACTTCTTGTGGTCCAACTTGTGGCTATTGTCCCTTGTCCTGTTCCCACAGGCCACTGAAAAGAGATTGGCCAATTTCCTTTGTCTCTCACACTTCAGATATTTATAAACATTGATGATATCCCCTCTCAGTCTTCTCAAGGCTGAACAGCCTCAGCTCACTCAGCCTTTCCTCATAAGAGAGATGCTCAAGGCCCTTAACCATCTTTGTGGTCTCCGCTGGACTCTTTCCAGGAGATCCCTGTCTTTTTTTGTACCAGATCTGGACACAGTACTCCAACTGAGGCCTTGCCAGGGCAGAGTAGAGGGACAGGATCACCTCCTTCAACCAACTAGCTACACTTCTCTTAATGCACCCCAGGATCCCATTGGCCTTCTTGACCACCAGGGCACACTGCTGGCTCATGGCCAACTTGTCATCCACTGTATCATATAACCATAGTGTTCTCTTCTAGTACTTAAAATTGTTGCTGGCCAAGTATATAAGTAATGTACACCAGCTTTATGCAATCATATTTATATCTATGTATATAAACATAGAGCCTGGAGAAAAAGAGAGTGAGGGGAGTCTTTACATCTCTTTCCAAGTACCTAAAAGGAGGTTGTAGAAAGGTAGGTGTTGATCTCTCCTTACAAGCAATCACCAAATCACAAAACAGTTTGGATTGAAAGGGACCTCAAAGTTCATCTAGTTCCAACTTCCCCTGCCACTGGCAGGGAAACCCTCCAGTAGACCAGGTTGCCCAAAACCCCATCCAACCTGGCTTTGGGCACTGCCAGGGAGGGGACAGTTACAAATACAAGTGATAGAAAAAGAGGAAATTACCTCAATTTGTTCCAGAGGAGAATTATATTGGACAGTAGGAGAAATTTCTTCACTGAAATGGTTGTCAAGCAGTGGAACAGGCTGCCCAGAGGAGAGGTTGAGTCACCATCCCTGGGGTTATTTAAAAGGTGCATAGATGTGGGCTTAGGGCCATAATTTAGTGGTCAGATTGTCAGTGCTATATTTCTGTTTGTATTCAATAATCTTAAAGGTCTTTTCCAACCTAAATGATTCTATGAATCCGTGATCTTGTAATACGAGTGTAATCTCGTTCTGAAATTACTGACACTGTCTCACATACAATATTGTGGTTGTATTTTTGTTAGATGAGATAAGGTTGAAAAAGAAGAGGAAAGCATTAGACCTTAGCTTGATCTTCAATAAATATCTAGTCACACAGTTGATATTGAATATTCATGTATATATAGCGTATGAATACATACATAGATGCATAACTGTATATATTCTTTTCCATGTATAAAAATATTTGTAAAAATAATTAAAACAAAATATCTTTTGAACCTCAAAGGAATGGTTAATTGTCTTTAATGGACCACATATCAAATACTCCAGTCAGGGGTTACTTACATTAAAGTTCATCAACAGGAAAATGAAAAGGTCATTACATTAGGGCAAATTAAGTAATATAACACAAGTAAGAAAATATGTCACTTGAATGCAAATTTTCTAATCTCTATTGTAGACTATAGGTGAGTTTGATGTGCAAGCTGTAGCCATTCCCAGGCAGTTTATGTTTAGAGGAGTGATATGCACAGAATAGCTATAACTGGTTTTCAAGGATTGTTTTAGGCTGGGGTACACCTAATTTAATTCAGAACTATAAAAAATATATTGCAAATACTGAAACACTATAAACTTAATTGCTTTTTATACCAAGATAAAAGGTGCAACATATCACAAAAAAAAAAACAAAAACAAAAACCCAAAATTCCAAATTTCTAATCTTGCTGTGGTACAATGTAAAAATATTTTCATGCATTACAGACATATTAGAAGGTCTTGCAGATCATCAGGGGGCTGAAGCACCTCTCCTCTGAAGATAGGCTGAAATTTTTAAATTCTTGAAATTGTGAAGAAATTCTTTACTATGAGGGTTGAGAGGCCCTGACACAGGTTGCCCAGAGAAGTGTTTAAGTCCAATTTGGATGAGGCCTTGGGTGACCTGGTCTAGAGCAGGGCATCCCTGACCATGGCAGGGGTTTCAATCTAGATGATTTTTGAGGTCCCTTCTAATCCAAAGCATTCTATAATTCTATAACCCATGAATCTGGATATTCTTCGGTCCTTTCTCAGACAGACCTATATACAAGCAGTAGGCATCAAGATCATTAATTGCCTGTGAAGATAATGCTTTTGCAGAACATGCTTCTCAATAGGTATTACATGGCACTATATAGCGCTTCTGTATAAATCAACTGGCTGAACAAAGCTGCTATGGAAGACATTAAGGATTCTGTGCTGGCAAGATCTTGGAAGTCACTGTAGTGCTGCTATCTGGATAATTTTATTTATGGTTTCAGATGAGGCAAGGAAAGCTCATGAGAACTTCAAATGATTACTTCCTGATCCACAAAATGGTCTCTGCTTTCTGGCGGAAAAGTGAAAGTCATGGAAAGCAATACTTGGAAGCTATTACTTACGTAGAGACTAGAGGCAGTGCTTCCAGAGGCCCTGAACATAGGTGCTAGCTCCACAAATTGAATATGAAATACTTAGGACTGTCAACAAAGAGAGGAAACTTGTGTTGTATAAACTGGGTTTAATCTGAGGAGAATTTTAAACTAACAGATGAATCATTCTGACCCACTAATACCAGTTAATACCAGTATCAGTGGGACAATTTTCATGTGTAATCTGTTTAGACCTTAACAATTTTAGTTGTCTACAAACAGTGATAATTTCTGCCATAATGCAACAAAACAAAACAAAATAAAAAAAAATTGAAGCAGAATAGTCAGAATAAAAGCAAATATTTAATACCTTAGGCAACAAGATACCAAACAACTATTTTGTGCTTCTCAGAAACAAATGCAATGAAAATAGCACTCAGGAACTACATCAATTTGCATTCAAGAGAAAAATGTACCAAACAAGCTATCTCATCTTATAAGCTTGATGTCCTTGAAGTTTTAAGGTTGGCAGGCTGTTTGATCTGCTCATCTCCTGCCCAATCTGGCACACTGAGGTCTTCCAATCTGGTACAGACTGCATGACACCACTGTCCCACACTAGAACCTCTGGGATCTCATGGCTTTTTCTACATCTAAGGCCAGGTAGCAATTTTTACCCTTTCACTGTATGCTCATCCACCCCAAAGGTGTTGCTGAAGTATAAAGTTAACAGTGGTTATATAGTATTTGCCTGTTTCTTCTTCTTTTTCTAGGTCATGATTTGTGTAGATTTAGTCAGTTGTGGAACCATGCACCTGGACGGTGCTGTAGGGGTAGCTCTCCTCCCCTTCAGAGCTGGTGTTCAATGAAGTGTGGGGAGAATTACACCATTCATGTAAGGTACAGCACACACCTCAGTATTTCCGTACTCACTGTGTATCTTCAACAGCGTACCAAAGCAAAAGTAATGATGAAGTATTTCACTTTCCATTACATTGCTGTGTCTTTTGAAAGAAAACTCCAAACCAGAGAAACAACAATGTACCAGGAACATAAGAGAATTGCACAACTGGTGTAATCAGGAAAAAATCCCCTAACCCCAAAATAATTCACTGCTGTGTTTGGCAAATTTATGTTATTCATGATTCATGAGAATAATGTCAAATTGCAACAACTGATTACAGAATCTTTGTTACTGTATCCACTTGTGTATTTTAAGTTATATGTAAAAGCATTTTTAGTAATTTGACATGCCTAAGGTGTTATGAAACAGCTTGAAGATGTGCAAGCTACATTGTGCCGAGTACTAACACAGTAATACATTCAGTTGCATTTTATTTCTATCACCTTTTTAGCCTATTCTTTTCACCTTTTTCTTTACATTCCTAGTGACTTTACTGCAAATTCTGAATAAGAAAGGAAAACGTACTATTTCCTGCTCTTTATAGAAGACATAGCTTTTTTCCTAAAATTTAGCTCTATTCTTAGAGTATTATTTTCCAAGGTTAATGCAAAACTTTAAAAAGTCTATTTTTAAATCTACTTAAGTATTTTAAGTTTATTTCCTACTCATATTTGTAATAAAAATGCTATGTTGAATAAGTTGTAAATCACAGAGTCACAGAACAATAGGGACCTCTGGAGATCAACTGTCTCAACCCCCTGCTAAAGCAGGGTCACCTAGAGAAAGTTGCATAAGATTACATCCAGGTGGGTTTTGAGTATCTCCACAACCTCTTTGGGCAGGGTCTTCCCAATCTCTGTCACACTCATGAGAAAAAGTTTTTTCTCATCTTCAGATGGAATTCTCTGTGTTCCAGTTTGTGCTCGTTGACCCTTTTCCTGTCACTGAGCACCACTGAAAAGTCTGGCCCCATGCTCTTGACATCCACTCTTTAGATATTTCTAAGCACTGTTGAGATCACAGACTTCTCCAGGATAATCAGGTCTAGTCTTCTCAGGCTTTCCTCATAAGAAAGATGTTCCCATTCCCTCATCATCCTCGTAGCGCCCCTCTGCTGGACTCTCTCTGGTAGTTCCTTCTATTTCTTGAACTGGATCCAGCATTCCAGATGTGGCCTCACCAGAGCAGAGTAGAGGGGTAGGATCACCTCCTTCAATCTGCTAGCCTCGGACTTCTTAATGCAACCCAAGATGCCATTAGCCTTCTTGGCAATAAACACACACTGCTATCTCATGAAGAGCTTGTTGACCACCTGGTCCTTCTCTGCAGCTCTGCTACTCAGCAGGTCACCCCCAAACCTGTACTGGTGCTTGGAGCTATTTCTCCCTAAATGCAAGACCCTGCACTGTTGAACTTGTTTAGGTTCTTTTCCACTCAAATGTATGTGTATGTGTCTGTCTACATATATATGATAAACAATTGCAAAAGTGTGCATTAAAGTCTTGAATACTTGCTTTCAATATATTACTTTCTAAGGATTTGTCCACAGTGCATTCAGTGATGTAGTTCAGCACTTAAGATTAAATCAGTTGTGAATATACAGGACTCATTAGCACTGAAATAGTCAGCAGAATGCACTAGCTGTGTATAGTAATGGCTATAAAAATATGTTAAGCTATGGAAAAATGGAATTATTAGTATTCATTTGAAATAATTACTGTTAACTACTATGATGCCTCATCAATACAATGTGTAATTGACCTGGTTAAAAACAGTATGATTAGGAAATTTCATACAACATTCAGTGACTCAACAAAATCAAAGTTTGTCCATATTCTAAAAAAAATAAAATATTAAATACAAAATATAGATTGCGATATTATGAAGTCCTGTATAATGTCCTATCAATGCAGACCATCCCATGCTAAAGAAAAGACTTTGTGTATTAAACAATATTTCAGTAAATCTCCAATGATTTCCCTTTGCCTCATTAGTGTACTGAGGATTTGTCTCAATTAGGACAGTCTGGTAACATCCCACTCAAAATCTGTTGCTACCCACACTTTCAAATGCCAAGGCAATTTGCCAAGAATGCCAAGAATTTCATGTAAACCACTCTTCTCTGGTGGTACGCAGCAAGCCACGTAAATGCAATCCCTCAAAAAACTATTTTGTTACCCTCCTGTTCTCTGCGGATAATAGATTTTTTATTCTTGCTTTTGTCTGGTCACTAACCTTCTTTTCCTACCATACAAATATTTGATGGAGAGCGGGGTTCTCTCAAGTCCTGCCTAAAACTAGGTGGCAAGTGGTTGATAAAAGGAGACTGTGGAAGTAGTAAAAAATCACTTTTGTATCTCCTGCATATTTTTCATCATCACACTGTAGAACAGCTTTGAATAATGCTACAAGGAGGCATATGTGCATATCTTCATACACTATACAATAAAAAAGATTAATAATATAAGTTTATTCAATTTAAGTGTTCATTCTTACGTTTTCAGTGTTCAATATTGCTTCTAAAAGGAGCTACATGCTATCCCAAAATAATAGTTTTGTAAGCAGTTAAATAATAATGCTTTAAAGGCAGTTAAGCTTATTTGACACCTTCCATTACAAGCTCTTGCTTTCAGGTGATTACAGCTATACAAAACATAAAGCACTTCAGCTGATGTTTTCCATTTCAGATATCTAAGATTGATTTTTTTTTAATTTTCAGACAATATATTAATTCCTTTCAAAACAAGATTAGAAAAATTGCACTGCTTTGTTCATATCAATCAATAAATAAATCTTGCACACAATTGGAAACTGCAAAACTTTCTGTACTTTGTCAATTATATTTGAACTTTGTGAATAGTAATGTTGAGTGCTCTTAGAGGTTTCCCTTTTTCATTGTTTCTAGAGGACGTCTAAAGGTACATTCACACCTGTCTAGACGTATACTGATACACGTTTGCAGAAAGAGGTTAAAATTTCATTATATCAGTAGGTATTTGTCAGAGTTCATGATACAACTGCACATTTGACATCTTCAAAAAGCCACTGAGCACAGACGATTGCTGCTGTTCAGCAGGGCTCATAAAAGTTTGTTCTGTCTGCCATTTATGTGAAAGAATCAGCACGTATTTCTACACTCACAGTGTAAAGGAAAGGGCCTCAGGCTCTAACTGCACTGGTACTGGAGATGGACAGTGGGAGCTCAGTATTTATTCTAGTCTGTACTGGTTGGACATCAGTTCACTCCTGTCTGCAGGGATTATCCTGGTTTCTTATCTAAATGGGTGGAAATGAGGTGAGCTCTAATGAATATGCGTTGCTGTAGCTTGTGAGTCCTTTGGAAAAGGAAGGATGTGGGAGTGTAATTGGAGAATTATGGATATACACGGGGGAGGTGTGTAAATTTCTTTATTTATTTTACTAATATTCAATTGCTTCACTTTGCAATCCTAAAACACTGTGAAGCTTTTTCTGGTTTTGGTTTGAGTTTTTTGTTTGTTTTAATTGTGCTTATTGTCACCTGAAGCTGCAGTAAGGAAGACATATATCCGATTGGGCTTCTCTAAGGAGTACATCTAAAGACCAACGCTTTCCCTTCAAGAAAAAGCAATCCTTGTACATTAATATCTCACAAGATCTAGATCAATTACTATAAAAATGGAATTTTGAAAGTTTGCTGAAATAAAATAATTTGAGATTCTACTTAAGTTTTGTTCATTAATTCTAAATTGAACGTGTGATTTCATAAGAAATTATTTGGCCACCTCACTTATGGGGTTTGTCATATAGTCTTAAATATGTGGCTTTCCAGGCCATGAAAACATTCCATCCATTGTATGCAGCTTCCTGTGCTCTGGCTGCCTGTGCTACTGTGCCTAAATTACAGGGACTCTGAAAACAGTAGTAGACTTCATGTCTACTTGCATGCCCAGAAGGCCAACCACATCCTGGGTTGCATCAAAAGAAGTGTGGCCAGAAGATCAAGAGCTGATTCTGCCTCTCTGCTCTGCTCTGGTGAGAAGGACATGGACCCATTGGAGTGCATCCAGAGGAAGGCCACAGAAATAATCCAAGGGCTGGAGCAACTCTCCTATGAGGACAGTCTCAGAGAGTTGGGCTTATTCAACCTGGAGGAGAAGACTCCCAGGGACCATACAGCAGACTTCCAGTACCTGAGGGCGCCTACAAAAAGCTGGGGAAGAACTGTTCACAATGGCATGGGATGAGGGACAATAGTTTTAAACTAGAAAAGGGGAGATTTAGGTTGGATATTAGGAAAAAATTCTTCAGTATGAAGGTGTTAGATCACTGGGACAGGCTGCGCAGAGCAGTGGTGATGGCCCCATCTGGGGAGATATTCAAGGTCAGGTTTGATGGGGTTCTGAGCAACCTGATCTAGAGAAGATGTCCCTGATTACTGCGGGGGGGTGTGGGGGGTGTGTGTCTAGATGACCTTTAAAGGTCCCTTCCAACCTAAAACATTCTATGATTCTGATTCTATGTCCTATTACAGCATGACCACTTGTCAAAATCAGGAAATGGCAGCTTTAGTGCTCATAATTAGTTTATGAGGAAAGGCTGAGTGAGCTGGGGCTGTTCAGCCTTGAGAAGACTGAGAGGGGATCTCATAGATGTTTATAAATATCTGAAGTGTGGGAGACAAAGGGAACTGGTCAACCTCTTTTAAGTGGCCTGTTGGGACAGAACAAGGGGTGATGGTCACAGGTTGGACCACAGGATGTTTTACACCAATATACAAAAAACCTCTTCATGGTGAGGGTGACAGAGCACTGAAACAGGCTGCTTAGGGAAACAGGCTGGTCAGGGGGGTTGTGGAGTCTCCTGCTCTGGAGATATTTGAGACTTATCTGGACGCTGATCTGTGCGACCTGCTCTAGAGAACCTGCTTTGGCAGGGGGGTTGGACTCGATGATCTCTGGAGGTCCCTTCCAACAACTACAATTTTGTGCATCTGTGAACCAATTTTCCTGTTTGTAACTTCACAGTTATGAAAAAAATGCAGGAAAAATTAGCTTATATATGCCAGGTCAGATTTTTTAAGTTAGGACCATGGAAACACGCTATTGAATTAACACTTCTCATGGTTAGTACAGCAACAATAAAGAAAGTTAAACACTGTGCAATTAAAACATTAAACAAGAGTAAATTGCATACTTCGTTACAGAAAAAATATTTCTCTTTCTAAACATTTTATACAAATTAGAGATTTATAAAACATGCTTCCCAACTGAAAGTACAATCATGTGTAATTAATGTATTTTTTAATAAGTATCAGTATTTTTAGAACATTATATGTATACAATATATATGTAAATAAATATATGTACATCCATATATAAATTTATAAATCGATATAAATAATATAAATATATTACCTGGTCTCCTTTTATGACAAGGTGACCCGTTTAGTGGATGAGGGGAAGGCTGTGGATGTTGTCTACTTGGACTTCAGCAAGCCCTTTGACACCGTCTCCCACAGCGTTCTCCTCCAGAAGCTGGCTGCTCATGGCTTGGACAAGTGCACTCTGCATTGGGTTAAAAACTGGCTGGATGGCCGAGCCCAGAGAGTGGTGG
>VXBZ01009571.1:51551-63355 GCA_013399135.1 Heliornis fulica | reverse complement strand
AGACTGAGGGGAGACCTTATTGCTCTCTACAACTACCTGAAAGGAGGTTGCAGTGAGGTGGGGGTTGGTCTCTTCTCCCCAGTAACAGGCAACAGAACTCAAGGTAATGGCCTCAAGTTGCGCCAGGGAAAATTTAGGTTAGATATTAGGATAGAACTTCTTTACTGAGACAGTCATCAAGCACTGGAACAGTCTACCCAGGGAGGTGGTTGAGTCCCCATCTCTTGAGGTGTTTAAAAGACGGGTAGATGCTGTGCTTGAGGACATGGTCTAAGGGTAGACTTGGTGACAGTAGGTTAATGGTTAGACCGGGTGATCTTAGGGGCCATTTCCAGCCTTAAAATTCTATGATTCTATGATAAAGACATATATATATATGCCTTTTCAGGTTTCATATCCTTTATATCCCTTACAATAAAAATTTTGGTGTCCTAGTTTATAATATTTCAAATGTTCATATTTTTTCCCCTTTTGTCTTAAAACATAGCAGATGGTTTATCTGAGGTAACAAAACATTTTGTAAGTACTCCTCGAGGGAAAGTATTGTACTTAAATGACCATTCTGTTTTCACATGACAAGAATATTAGTAATGCTCAATAAATCATTCCAAGTTTCTTATGTGAACCAAGAACTATACCTCTGAAGCCATTAAATACTAATATTATCATATCTAGTTTCCAGACTGAATTTCTACAATAATCAGTATTTTCTGCATTGCTTGTAACATTTATTCTTTTTTCTTCATTGGTGTATTAGCTGCCAAAAAGTAACAAACTGCCATATTCCTGAACTAAGTCTCAAGAGAGCAGAACATCGGCTATCAACGCAAAAACCTTTTTAATATGATGGGAAAGGTGTGTGATATATTTGTACAGTTTAATTTTTAAAAGAATCTAGTTTTCCAGAAAGTAGTGCTAAAGATCAACTAAGAAACCTGCGATAAAAATTGGATTTTATGAATAAATAATAACTCAGTTTCAGTGTACAAAAGAAACCATTATTAGGAGTCATTAAAAAGCCCTCCACTCATAATATCTGAATATTTTAATTACATTGTATGATTTATAGCCAAAGTGTGGTTTTAATTGCTATTGGTAGAAATTGCAGTCTTTATTCTGAGAATCTAAATAAATACAAGCATCTAACTGGCATTTAGACAGTATAGAACTAACAAACATCTGAATTTTGGAGGGTACTTTATGAGAGTTAGCTAATGGAATTACTCCATATATAGAATGTTCCGAATTTCAAATATAACTAGGTATTTTTCTCTTTTGTTTTGCTCTTAAAATGAAAATACCAGGTTTTGGTCTTACATAGCTATAAAAAGAAAGAAACTTATTTGTAATAGGATCATCTTCAATATTTGGAGCTTCTTGTGGAAGTTTCTGTTTTGACACACCCTCCTTGCTCTTTCGGTTTCTACTTTTAGTATAGTTGGTCTCATTACATTAAAACTTAGTATTCTCTGAATTTCAGTACACATTCTATTAAACTTCTTGGCAATAAAAAAACCATATCTATATATAATTAACTTCTCCAAATTATTTTAATGGATTTCAGACCATTCCCTGCACTCAGAAATGTGAAAAATTGAAAGGATCCAGTACCAATCCTATGTAGACTATTATCCTAAATAACAAAGTAGTTTTACAATAGCTTTCACACTCTGTTAGAAAATTACATGTAGCTATCAACAAAACACTACATGAAATATAATGACTTAACAAAACAGTATGAAAAATGAGAAAATAGAAACTACATAGAGAAGTGTGGTTGGGTTGTTGGTGTTTCTTGCGGTTTTTTTTCTGGGATTTTCAATAGGAAGAAAAGGGACATTTTTAGGTCATAATTCCTAACTTCTGATAATACAGTATTATTAGAAGTCAAAACTTTTAATTCAAGCAAAGCCACTTATTCAATTATCTATTTTTCTATATGAACAGAATGACCTTTCATTCCACATAGAATCTTAAGTTCTCGTATTTTTTTCCAGTATTGTTTCCTCTTAACTATAAAGGCGGTATCACTCTAATAAGATGTTGCTAAGCCCCCTTATGATCACTATGAGATCTGTTCAGCACATCCCATTAATAGTGAGCATTTACTGAATAAGGACATTTGATTTTTTATCCATTAAATGTAATCAGTTGTTCTCATGATGAAGCCAACATTGACAGTACAACTATCTAACAGCCAAGGTAAATAAACATCTATTAGAAAAAAATAAGTTAAACTCACCAAGCTTAGGAAAAAAAACCCTAAATAAATTGAGCAATTCCACTTATGAAAATATGAATTTCAACAGTCCAGTTAAGGAAAAAGTATGAAATAAAGAAGATCCTATACCTTACAAAATGCAGCAGTTCTAAAGCTCTGTGTCCTCCAGGTGATATTGCTTTAAAAATACACCCAATAGAAATAAAAGAGAACTAAAGGTGTTGAAAGGAATATTCCATGATTGCAAAAGAGAAAGGTAACTCCTCAAAACAAAAATGAATATTTCTATATATTGAATATTTCTATTCTATATGTTTTTATGAATCATAAATATTTTTATGCTTTTATTTTATGAATATTTCTTTAATATTTCTAAAATGAAATGTTTCTAATATTTCTATTGTCTGTCAAATGATAAATTGCTCTTTTTTATCGGTTTATATATCAGAGTCAAGTCATGGCAAATTTTAATTCAAATTATTTAGCAATGTGTGGTTGAATTTTACTAGCAGAAGAGCTTTAATGGGAAATATTGATTTTCACTGAGAATTCCAACAGTCTTTCAAAAAAAAGGATTGAATTTTTTTTCTTTGAAAATTAGTTAAAATCTTCCATGGAAGGAAAAAGGCAAAAGTATAACCTGACAACCAAAAAAACCACTTGAACTGACGTAATGGGAGCAAACACCTTAATGGACAAGTTTTTCAAAGTATAAATAAGGCACCAGTACAGTGTTCTTTATATATGTCCTACTGCTGAAAATTAAAAGGTGAGATTTTCACATTTTTTCACAACCAATTGACTTTATTTTCCTTTGAAGTTCCCCAAATTACCATCTGTGCTTAAAGCTAACAACTTTACAGTAGATACCATATATTGATTCCTCCTATAGTAGCTATTTATGAATTACATTTTATGATAAATTATAATAAATTCATAATTCATAATCTGATTATTTAATTGGACATTACTCCTTGGAAATTATGTCAATTTATATAGGCTGAGGATCTCATATGAGCACTTCATATGGAGCCACTGGGGTAATTATAACCCAAACTGTTCTTTTTTTTTAATTTTCCTTTGGCTTACACAGCTAAGCAACCCATTACAAGTGAATCACTTCACTGAGCAACACCATATGATTAGTAAACAAATGCCCAAGGCCAGAAAGTATTTTTCCACTTCCATCAGCTTCCACGCCTCTTTGTCTCAGATTGATGCTGAGGAAAAACTGACCTGAATGCTAAGCAATTTGAAAGTACCACAATGCCATAGTGTCTAAATTCTTTTGACTTTTTCTCTATATATGTAGTAATCAAAATAATTTCGTCTGATTTTTGCGTGTTAGGTTTTTTTTCCCTAGAGAAATTTATGTGAATTCATCCCCTTGTTTTTCATTATAAACCACCTCACAACAGGCAAACATCCTCCTGCTTCAACATCCTATAACATACAATATTTATGATTCTTATCAACCTCAGTGGTCTTCAGGTAGAATTAAAATTAATAATAACTGAATATTAAATACTATTTGTTTTACTATTTTTTTTTTATTTTATTTTCGGTGGGTTTTTTTTTTCCTTATTCAGCCCATTACAGGTGGCTATCGTGTGGTCCATGTGATCACTGAAGCTGGGTACATCAATGCTCCATGCAACACAGAACATCTCTGTGATTGTATGGGAAGTATTATGCTCCTTTTGGGCACAGAAAATAGAGAGCCTGGAATAGATTCAGTACCATAATCCAGAGATTTCAGTCCGCAAATTTCCCCCAGGCTGTGATTTCAGCTACAAACTGTACTGGAGCAAGACTGATTTAAAGCACTACCATTTTTCTGAAGTGTGCATTGCCATCTATGCACTGCACATCACCACTGAGCCGGCACAGATAGTTGTATAGGTGGTCTATGAATCTGATCAGAGAAAAATAACAGCTTAAAAAAAAGAAAAAAGAAAAAAAAAAAAACAAAAGGAACAAAACCTGCCTTTTTCATAGCTGTTGAATTTTTTTAGACCATTTCTCCGATGCTGTTGGCAGTGTGTGACAGACCATCTGAAGAAAGAGCTAAACAAAGGAATGGGAATGAGCAGGTAATGCTCCAAAGCTAGTGTTGTTGCAAAGCATTTCATACTTGCTTCATTTTTCAGCATAAATGTTTGTAAGTTGAAGTCTTTGTTAGGAATTAACCACACGTACTTCAGTTTTGCAAAGGCTAGGCTGCTCAACATATATCTGGCATCGAAAGTATCCAAGAATACTTTAGCTGACATGCCTTTTTTTGCCTGTTCCTTAGTAGGCACTGTTAGGGCATGACTATGGAAAGAGGATTATCACAAAATACTGTGTAAACAGCTTGGTGGTTTTGGTCTTTTTTTCATTGAGGAGAGTTTTTAAGGAAAGAAGTCAATCAAATGAGATGTCTGACAAAAATATAGAAATATTATCTCCTGAAGTTCAGTTTGGTGTTTGCTCTTTTAATTATAATTCAAGGCTAATACGCATGCTTACAAAGGAGGGTCAAAGTTAGCTACCAAGAAAAGAGGAAATTAATTTTGCTTTCCTTTGTAAGCTGAAATACATACATGTATCAAATTTCAAACAAATTTTCATTTGTCCTGATCAATTTTTATTGCAGCATATTTTTTTTAATTTTTAAAAATTTTTTAAACCTTCAAGGCTGATGTTGAAAACAGTGGGCATTACAAAGAAAAAAAAACAAGCATCTTTCAAATACTTAGATCAGATTTATGACAGGAGAGGATCTGATCTTTTAACCATTTCCCATGAAGTAAGGCGAGTAATGCATTGGAATAAAACCTCTCAATAAAAGAGATTCAGTGCTGTGCACAAGGCACTGTGGTATATGTGTAGAAAAAAAAACAAAAACAAAAAAAAAAACAACAACAACAACCAAAAAAACCCAAACAACAAACCAAACTTGTATAAGCATAGTAGATACATAAGTAAATTTCTATTTAGTTTATTCTTTGCTATCTGCCATTGAGGAACTCAGTTTCCTATCTATAAATGTGTGTCTGACAGAGACTTAGGGAATATTGAGAGGAGATGTTGACAAGATGTGAGATCAGAATTAATCTGAGAATTAATCATGAGAATCATGAGAATTAAATAGGATAGTGCAGATGTTCTTGATTTGAATAGAGAAAGACTTGGTTTCAGGCAAAAGAGAAACGAGGGTAAGTTTTACGTAGACAAACACCTGAAAACCCCTTTAGGGAAATGCACAGAATTAATCTAATGAGGACATAGGAGTATCTTATCTGGGAAGCTCATGACACTAACAAGAAATCTTTAAAACAATTTGTTTTGAAAGGTGGTGATGGAGTGGAAAACTAAATTATTCAAAGACTTTAGATTACAGAGTGGGTAGAAATGAGGTACAGGGCACAGCTGATCGTTAATGAAAAAAATGAAGATACTGCAATGATATCTCTCCATGCAAACATCAGCCTTAGTAGCAATGTGGGGTTTTTGGTTTGATTTTTTTTTTGGACTAAATATCAATAAACTTAATTTTAAAGGAGTTAATTTCAGACCCCTTTTCTAGAATACTAAGGATAAATTGGAGAATGCATAGGCTATAATCTGGATTATATTCTCCCTCTTCTTTCCATGAGAGAGTACAAATCAATGAGGAAACTCATTCTTCACAAAGCTCATCATATATAAATTGATAAAAATGTATGACTTAGGCACAGTTATCTCAAGAGAGAGAAATTAATTTAGCCAATAAATATTTAAGATCCACCACATTCCAGTTTTGAATACTTTTATAATCTATAATCTAGTTAGTTAAAAATTTACTTCTTTTAGCTACACACTGACAGAATCTGGTAATCATCCTCTAACAAATGCATGCATTAAGACTACAGTGTCTCTTATAGTTCCTTAGAAGTCTCTTTTACTCAAAATTTCTTCTGTTCTGGAGAATAGCAGCAGGGGGGTTTGTTGTTTTCTTGAAGGATACCACATTTTATTATAGAAATTCATCCTTAAGGCTGGCATGATTTTAATGAGTCAGTTTAGAAAATATTACAACATTTGGCGTATTAGTTAAGTCTCCCTCAGGAGATGGAGTTTCATTTTTTTCTAGTCTTTCACAGTTCGAGTCACTTCAGCAGACAGTTTATAAGCCCCAGTTTTTCCCTCTGAACCAAGAAGCAAACGAGATTTATTTTGTTTTCCCTTCTCTATTTTGTTCTTGTCTCATAGTAACTGTTCCAGAGGAGACACTCCCAGTTTTTGAAGACTGCCCAGTAAGATGAAAACTGAACTGAAATAATTATTATTAGCAAATATTAGAAGTTATTGTAAACAACGTATTAGCAGTGTTGCATTTTCAATGTAAGTTGTTTCTTTCCACTTTTATCAAATGACATTGTTGGTATAGATTTTTACTGCTGATCTTGTGCTCAAGTGAAGTAGATGAAAATGTTTCAGTTACAGCTATAGATCTCAAAAATTACAATTTACTTAACTGTTTAACTCTGCATGTAGCATTAGAGAGCAACAAAATTACATTTAGACTCAGTGAGTCATAGAACCACAGATTTATAGAATGGTTTGGATTGGAAGGGACTTCAAAGCCCATGCAGTTCCACTCCCCTGCCCTCCACACCCTCCACCAGACCAGGTTGCCCAAAGTTCCATCCAACCTGACCTTGAACACTGCCAGGGAGGGGACAGCCACAGCTTCTCTGGGCAGCCTGTGCCAGGGCCTCACTGCCCTCACAGGGAAGATGATTTTTTTCCTAAAATCTAAACTGAATCTATGATCTTTTAATTTAAAGCCATTACCTGTTGCTCTGTCACTATATGCTCTTGCAAACAGTCCTTCTCCAGCTTTCCTGTAGGCCCTCCTCAGGTACTGGAGGGATGCAATAAGATATTGAAACTTTGTTTGCTGCCCTTGATGTCCCTGACTAGATTTAATTTTGTCAGTGCTTCAGCTTTCCTAGCCCGATCCCTGTCTGCTCTTCCCTCCAAGGCTTTATCTTGTTTATCTCTGTTCACTCCCTTGCCATCTTCACTTGTTTTTTTCTTAGTTCCTCTTTGAAAGTAAAAGATCATATCATCACCCCTTCACCTACAAACAATCTTCTCAGATCTTAGACCTAAAAAGGCTGGACTGACAGAATGAGACCAACAGGATGAGGTTCAGGGTCCTGCATGTGAGACATAACAACCCCATGCAGCGTGCAGGCTTGGAGAAATGTGGCTGGACAGCTGCCAGAAAGAGAAAGACCTGGGGGTGTTGGTTGACTGCAGACTGAATATCAGTCAGCAGTGTGCCCAGGTGGCCAAGGTGGCCAACAGCATTCTGGCTTGTATCAAAAACAGTGGGGGCAGCAGTCTAGGGAGGTGATTGTGCCCCTGTACTTGGCATTGGTGAGGCTTCACCTCGAGTATTGTGTCCAGTTCTGGACCCCACATTACAAGAAGGACATTGACCTCCTGGAGCATGTTCAGAGAAGGGCAACCAGGATGGTGAAGGGTCTGGAGGGCAAATCTTAAGAGGAGCGGCTGAGGGAACTAGGGTTGTTTAGTCTGGAGAAGGGGAGGCTGAGGGGAAACCTTTTCGCTGCCCATAATCTTCTAAAAGGAGGTTGTTGAGAGGTGGGCGACAGTCTCTTCAGCCAAGCACCAGGTGATAAGACAGGGGGAAATGGCCTCAAACTGCACCAGGACAGGATCAGATTAGATGTTAGGAAAAAGTCTTTCACTGAAAGAGTTGTTGGGATGTGGAATAGGCTGCCCAGGGAGGTGGTTGGGTCACCATCCCTGTACGCAATTAAAAGACAGGTAGATGTGGTGCTTAGAGGTATGGTTTAGGAGAGGACAGGTACAGTTGGACTTCATCATCTTAAAGGTCTTTTCCAATCTTGTCATTCTGTGATTCTGTGATTTGGTGATCTGGGCACTCTCATATACTTCTACAAGCAGGGAGTTGATTCTGACTCTATATGGACAAAACTTGTTGAAAGAATTTTAATATGTTTTTGTATGGTGAATTCTACATTTCAGTAGAAATTCAATACATTCTACACTTAGGTTGAGAGTTAAAAACCAGAAGACCTTGGGTTATTATCAATAGCAATACTGTAAATCCTTTAAGGCAAAGAAAGCAATCTCACAGCAGAATATATTTAGACCAATGGCAGCGGTTATTGTTCTCCAGACATAGATTTCTGAAAATTTTGACTAGGTTGCTGTATAGGTATAACCTAATTTGCACAAAAAAGAATGTGAAGTAAAACAAAATAAAAAGATCTCTGAGTCAAAACAGGTAAATAACTTGAAGATCTATATATTGATAAATTTTCTGATATGCTAGGGGTGTATAGTATTATTTCTACCACAATTACATTCATGTTCATCATATACTTAAGAGTAAGTAGCCTGTCTTGTCCATACAGTTCCCCTTTCTGATATGTTTTTTTGTAGTGTATTTGAAAAGTATCCAGAATCTGACTATATACACAGTAATTACAGCATTATCTTGAGGACTGCCCCTAACTTCTTTCACAGCTCATTTTTCCACTGAAGCTATATCCAGCTCATTGAGACTAATCAATACTGGGAAGATTTATGGTATTACTATAGATCATAACTGAGAACAGCTTAAAGCCCCTTGTTCTAATTCAGAATATATCTATCAGCTAGGATAAAGAGAGCTAAACCTTTTCTCACTTCAGCAAAAGATAAACAGATACTTTTTAAAGGATACCATCCTATATAACTCAGATACCCACTTCAGTATCATAAGAATGATTAGCAAATTCGTTTACTAGGGCAGATTGATCTTTACTGCTGAAAAATTAGTCTTTGAATATACTAGGAAGTAGACGAGAAGAAAGTACTTCAACTAATCTATTTCTCAGACCACACAAATAGCCTGTTACAAGTTCCTTGGCATTTTTTCCTTGAATTAAATGTTCTTAATTCTCATTTTATATTTAATATGGGCTCAAGCTGGAGCAAAGAAAAAAAAAAACAAAACAGTAGATCTTCCTGTACTTTCCGGTTCAAGCTTATGTTAGATACAAAACTGCTCAGAGAGAAAAAAAATGAAGCTCTTAGCTCTAATGTGCATTCCAAATTGGAAAAGAACAAAAATGAAGGGGTAGCTATGAGCTTTATATTACTGTTAAGTATATTCTTTATAATTTCATATAGACATGAAAGAATGTGTAGGAGGGGAAAGTATTCACAAGGTTTTGCAAGAAGTTTTGTAGTTCTGTTTATTTGGATGTGATTTTTCTTTCTTTGTTATTGGGGTTTTATCCACTAAAGGAAAAAAAAAAAAAACCCAAAAAGAGACCAGACTGTGTAGCCCAGCCCCACAATATCACAGATCATCAGTTCATGTACTAACTTTATTAAGTGGTTCACCTGAAAGCTCCAGCTTAAGATAGCTAAGTCTCTGTCCCAATACTGTGATCCTTTACACCTACACTTCTTCAAAATTTCTAGTGAAGTTACAATACCTCAGTGCCTCAAGGTAAAGATGTATGGCAGGGATATCAACAGCCTGCATTTGTTGACACCATCAGTCATGAAATGACAGCATGAACAGTTGGGCTTAAGCTCTTTTCAGAACTGGCAAATGAATCAAGCTGTTTGTCAGGACAGAACAGGACAAAAGCAATGGTTTTCTGTGGGAGAGAAAGAAAAGAACTGCAGAAATGTTAAGGTAGACAGCACCAGGATGAGCAAAATGGATAGCTTTGTCTACCGTGAGTTAAGGACAATGACTGATCTAAGGAGGTCCTAAGTGGGTAGTGGTGAGGCCTGAAGTCCTGAAGTGTCTGAAGCTGATCTGGAGAGTTAAAGGGATGTTTTCTGCACAGAAATCAGACCTCTCAATTCAAGATCCTTGATCCATATGAGAACATATATGTTTTGAAACAGCTGATACAAGGAAGATCCTTGGCCTTTGAATCTCCATGTTCTGTCTAATTTGCCACGTTGACTAATCAGATTAAATCAGAAGTAAGTTGATAAAAATATTGGCAAGCAGTTCTTCCCAAGTCATTAATGTTTTCCCAGGTCAATAAGGCTTAAATTATTTCTTGTTCAATTAACAGATTTGTTAAAGTGGCCTTTCCACACTAATCAAGCTGTAGACAGTAATCCTCCTGGCAGCCCATGAGCACACAATACCATTGAATGGTGAAGCAACCCTACCTGTTGAGCCATCTGGAGCAGTTGAAAAGGGGCAATGCTTATAAATAACTGTTGCCCTACAGCAGATCTGAGAGAAAAAAAAGAGTACTCTAATTGTGAAGCTGCTGCAGAAATTCTCTCTCACATCTCAACCAGGAATGCATCAATAGCAAATTTTTACCCCTTTTCTTTTTTGAGGTACAATCCGTTTTTACTCCCTTGTGTTAATAACTCAGCCTGAGTTATTCTATATCTTCAAGTTACTAGACTTAACATGCAACACTGCTCAAAAAAGTCTACATAAAAGGTTTCTAATGTATTTGCAAGACTTTTAAATCTGGCATGGGCTCCCAGAGGATGTTTCTGAAACACTTTGGGCTGTGTAGCCATGGTGGTTATGCCTTGGAAGACAATTGTGTGCTGCATCCCTTTGTATTTTACTTAAACTTTGCCATACTTTGGCAAATTCCAGGCTTATTTATATGTTTATAAACTTGCAGAAACTGATACTTCCCTATTTGCTGTACTTCTTTCTGATGCTGGCAACTGGTCTGATACATAAAAGTCACTGAATGTTGCACTGAGCCTTTACTGTTTCTCTGTTTTCCCTAAGAGACAGAAAAAGCATTCCAGTTTTTGACAAGCAGCACTTGTGACACAATCCCCATTGTTTTCTGAAGCTAGATCTTATTTCTGTGAAAGATTCAGACTGCTCATGTACATGTTTATTACATTTTTCTGTGCTTCCAAGATCATGCATGATGCAGAAACTTTTCCCTTCCTTTTCTCAGAGTTTTAAATTCTTTTTTAAGCATTGGAAACATCGCTTTAGATACTCATCCTACATGCTTAGACTTTAGGCTTTTCAAGGTTTGATTATATATTGATGGAAGACAAATTTCCTCTTTATCAGACAGCTGGAGAGTAAGCAACACAATTCAAAAGTAAGAGGGGCAACAGTTGAATGACAAGAAGGATTTGAATAAAAAAGTGTGAAATGAAAACCAGTGGAATAGTTCTGAAATCAGAAATACAATTGCACAGGAATGGATTTATGATATATCTAGATAAAGTCTTTTTAAAGTCCTTATTTGGAATTTGTATGCCATCATCAGTTTTATAATAGATGTTAGAAGCATATAATGTATGTACTATAAAGTCTAGAAAACAAATTACCTTAAGTCTTGCAAAGAACTGCAGATTTTACTAATTTATTAATTGTATAAATTAAAGCAGTGTTTTGACTCTCTCTAATTCTATAAACATTTTAGATAAATGATGGGGCAGAACTAAAACTTCAAATCCTATGTGGGCACCAGTGCCCAAATAGCCTAGAAATAATCAGATCAAAAGACGATTTCCTATAAAGGTAAAAAGTGTTATACGGAAAAAT
>VXBZ01009571.1:0-51197 GCA_013399135.1 Heliornis fulica | reverse complement strand
ATGTATGTTGTTTATTCCTTTCTGTACAGTAGTAATATCAAAAAGTGAAATTGATTTTAATGCAAAGTATATGACATTATTCAAAGCAATAATAAAAAAGCCAACATATTGAAAGCCAACCTACCATGTGATCCCTAAACTTTGTAGTTACAGAGTAAGCTTTCCAAGGTGCTAAACTTCCATACTAACAGTACTCTTATTTCTAGGCTGGTTTACTAAGAGTAAAGTTTACTAGAAATAGAGCACTTCTTATGAACTTTACTATGGCAATTTGTAGAGTAAATTGAAAAGCACTTAAAGTCACCCTTCACATACTTTTATTCACACCATATTTTTAAAGTTATGTCTCCTATTTTAATCTATTAAGTATGAAATTGTTTTTTAGGTGAGAGTGCAAATGTCTCTTCAGATAAGTTTATTTTCCTATTGGTATGAATTTGTAACTTTTTAAGGCTGAGTCATTTGAAATTGTACAATCTTTGTAAAGGAGAAATATGAACATTCAATGCTTATCTCCTTTATATACCTTAATGACATTTTCTGGTATATGACAACATATACCTATGGATAGAAAGTGGTTTTTTGAATACTCACCTCCTGTAAATAAATGTATGAGAAATGAGCATGTGTAAACCTGAGGTCTTTGAAATAGTGTGGTGAGTTCATTGCCTTGATCCCTTGTTACCTAACATGACAGGAATTCCACAAATACCATGTGTTTTCTTTTGTCATAGTTGCTATGCTACTTGTATTGGTTTGCATAGCAAGATTTTGGTAGTGGGGGCAGGGGTGTTCTGTGAGAAATTCACCTGTGTCTAACAGAGTCAGTGCCAACCAGGTCCAGGATGGAGCCAGCACTGACCAAGGCCAAGCCTGTTGGAAGCAGTAGTTGCATCTAAGGGATAGCATAGTTAAGACAGGGGAGAGGGGAGAACCTTCACATGCTGTGGAGAAGATCATGGTGAAGCAGGCTGTTCCCCTTCAGTGATGGATGATGATGGTGGAGCAGATAACCACCTGCAGTCCATGGAGAACCTCACACTGGGGAGGTGGCTGCCTGATGGAGCCTGTGGGAAGCTTTCTCTGAAGCAGGTTCCTGGCATGACCTGTCAACCTATGGGGGACCCACATTGAAGCAGTCTAGCCCTGAAGGTCTTCACCCTGTGGAAAGGACCCACACTGAAGCAGCTCATGAAGAACTGCAACTCACACTGGAGAAGTTTGTAGAGGACTGTCTCCTGTTGGAAAGCCTTGTGCTAGAGCAGAGTGTGAGGAGTCCTCCCCCTCAGGAGGAAGGAGAGATGTGATCAACTAACCACAAATCCCATTCCACATCCCCCTGTGATGCTGGGTAGGAGGAGGTATAGAATTTATTATGCCTTTATTTCTCATTATACTACTCTGATCTAATTGGTAATACATTAAATTCATTTTCCTAAGTTGAGTCTGTTTTGCCCAAGACAGAAATTTGTGAAAGATATCCCTGTGCTTATCTCAACCTATGAGCCTTTTTGCTACATTTTTTCTCCCCTGTCCAGATGAGAAGGGGGAATGATAGAGCAACTTTGGTGGGCTCCTTTGGTTGTCTTCAGCCAGGGTCAATCCACCATACCAATAAATGTTTGCACATATGACATTAAAAAGGGATATACTACAATAGTAAGAGGTAAGGTTTTCTGGCAAGATCATCCTTGCCTCATTCTAGATAGAGTAGAATGCATTGAGGATAATTCCAATGGATAATTCCAATGAGAATTTCTTCTTCTTCAAGAAGCCTGCAGCTCACAAATGAGCCAGACTTTCTGCCTCCTGTGATGCATCATATTCCTTGCTATCTGATACTACAGCAGGCAAAACAGCTCCCAAGTGTGGACCAGCTGCAGCTCATTCTTTTACCTGATCCTTAGGTGCAGTACTTGGAAGGTATAACCAAAGAAGCTGTATTTCACATCTGTGAATATCCATTCTATTTCTGTAGATAAAAGCTGTGCTGGAAACTGTTAATTCTGACTGAACTTAAAATAACAGCCAGTTCACAGGCAGGGTTTTTTTTTTCTTGCTTCTGTGCAGCACTGCCCTGATCCTAGAGCTTTCACTGCCACAGATAGCCAAAGCTGTTACCTTTATCCACAGTCCTCAAGGAGGGACATCTTAGGAAACTGTAAGAGTCAGCCTGAAAACCAGAATTATCTCAAAATTGTCATCAGAGACTTTAATAATGAGGTAACCCAAAACTTCGGATAACATCTCGTCACCAGTCTGCAGCCACAGGTTTTTCCCCTAGGCACATGGAGAATGGCTCTATTCTGTACAAATAACCACACTGATATGCAAATAGAGATCTTTGCTATTCAGAAATACTTACTCTTATTTTAAATGTTTCAGCAAATTGCCAAACATAAATAGAACCACATGATTTCAACACATCAAACTCAAAAGAAACGAATAATGAGTAAACAATCTATATTCGACAGTAGGTTTATCTAAGATATTATGATCGACAGCTACTTTCATAGGAATCAGTTTGATCAGAAAGAAGAAGATGGATAAAACCAGTCAAGAACTATTCATACGATAAGAAAAGACTGAGTTAATATTTGTTAAAACTTTGACCTCATTAGCTGAAAAGTATTTCTTATCATTACACTTGACTGCTTGACTCCTTACAACTACTACTGTCTGTGAGCTGGCTTAATTATTATAATTTTCTATTTTTTAGTAATTTGAATAACTATTATAATATTTACAAATGTTAATACTTTAAAATCATTACTATATCACATAACTATGAAAATAGTTATCATCTATACTCCTATTGAACTGTCTATAGAATTATTTTCTTTGCTTTATTTAGAACAGTAAGCACTAACTCTTCAGAACCATTTATTTGATTCAAATATTATTAACAGTCCAAACTATTAGTTTTCTGAAACATAAAAGACATGGATTATAAATCATTCTTTGAATCAATAGGCTTTTTTGACCTTTAATCATTTTACTTCTTGCATAATTTTAACTATTTTAATTTTATTTTCTTATTTCACAAATAAAAATTATGAATTCTCATTGCAGTATTTTTAATATAGATATAACCTTATATATCAATAAGTCAGCAATTTTGATGCAATAGATGAGAACATCTTCTTGGGCTGTAACCTGAATCTTTGTGCCTTGTGGCTTTTTTATTGCACTCTGTGGCATAAATACACTAACATAAATCAGATAACATTTCTGTGGGACTAACCTATTATAGGCATAGTAAAACATGAAGTTATAAAGGTCACTGAAGTTCTTGACATTGTGTAAAAGCATTGAAAAAGATACTTGAAGGCCCTGAGCCCTTAGCTGGTGCAGAGAGGCTGAAGAGCACAGTTTGTACAATGAAGCAAAGCGGGGGTTAAAGGTTGATTTAAGGGCTGCCTACAGCCACATCCAGGGGTCACAAAGATGATGGAACTAAATGCTTCTTCAAAGTGACACCCCATATAAAAAAAAGGGAAAGGCTACAAATTGAAATCAGAGAGGTGCACATGATTCAGATTAGCTGAAGCTTCTTCCCTAGGAAGATGACGCTGCACTAGAACACGTTATATCAATAGACTCAGGTATCTCCATCCTTGGTGTTTTCCATACCGTGGTGGTTTGCCCCTGGCTGGAGGCCAGACTCCCACCAAACTCACGCTATCACTCCCCTATTCAGCTGGTCGGGGAGAAAATACATGTTGAGGGGCTTTGGAGTTGAGATAAGGGCAGGGAGAGATCATTCCACAATCAGCATCACAGGCAAAACAGACTCAACACAGAAGAAAGGCAAGAAAACTCTCTAATTTATTACACTGCACTACACACACAGAGAAACCACAGTCATAATGAGAAGTACAAACAGCTCTTAAAACACCACCTCCTCACCCCTCCCTTCTCTGCAGACTTCATTTATGGTATTTCTCCTCCCCAGGATGGCACAGGGGAAAGAGGGGATATAGGGAATGGAGGCTTCAGTCTTCGGTCAGTTCCTCATGAGCTCTTCTCCTTCTGGGGGGTGTGTGTAGATAATTTCTCACACTCTTCTTCATATTCCGCCACCTGCTCCACGGTGCCTCTCCACAGGCTGCAAGTGAGGTCTCTTTGTTCTCCATGGGCTGTGGCGGGAGACCCGTTTCACCATGGTATTTTCCACAGTTTGCAGTGTCTCCTCCCCTCACTTCTTCCCTGATCTTGGTGTCTGCAAAGTTTCTTACATCTTCTCACTCCCTTCTCCGGTGGCAAAATGTGGCTGTTTGTGGGTATTTTTCCTCTTAAATATATTCACAGAGGTGCTGTGACTGGCGCTGGTTGGCCCGGCCTTGTCAGCTGCAGATTCTGGCCTTGATCTCAGCTGGTATTCAGTCTGTTTGACCTAGGGGAAGCTTCTGGCTGTTTCTTGCAGAAGTCACACTTGCAGTCCTGCCTGTCTCCGTCAGAACTTTGCCTTGCAAAACCACAACTCATACTTAACTAGATAGTGTGGCTGACCAAAATCTAGTGTTGGCAAGATGTTGGGCTAAATGGCTTCAGAAAACCCTTTCTATCAAAGTGTGTTAAATTATGATTCTCCAAGACCACCTGCCAAAGGGCAATGGCCATCTGCAGTTTACTTTGGCTAAACATTCTAGTGAAACACATCTCACTGTAGCTTCTGTATTTCAAGGATGATGGACGACATCGACATGAGAGATAGTTACATCACATTAAGAAAGACTTCCTTGTAAATTTTGCAACTGTACAACTGTAATGAGACTTTTCCTTAATACACAGCAAGACCAGAACAGTCTCCGGGGTCTCACAGAATAAGCTTCAGATACAGATTCAATTAGCATATTTTAAAAGTACTTGCTTATGAAGAATATGATTCGTAAGTTAAAACAGTTGAATGGATACAGTAATGGAATTTCAGTAATATTTCAAAACCAAGGGTAAAACTTGATTTCACATACTACTTAACTTGTCTTTCTGAAACCTTAAAGATTATTCTCCTCAAACTAAACATAAATGAGGTCATAGTTTTTTTATGAAATTTTACCAAATGAGTGTTTGTTTTTGGTCAGAGAACTGAAAAATTATGTTTCTATATTCTTTCATTACACTTCTAATGTTCGGTGCTGGACAGCTGTCTATGCATAACTGTAAGTTAATTTTGATATACAGCATCTTGTATAAATGAAATTCACCATGCATACTTCTATTTATACATCCTTGGAAGTGCTTGTTAGCTTGTGAAATCTCAGTGTGGATGTCTGACAGAAATGGATGTGATTTCTCTTTAAAATAGCATGAAGCATATGGTATCTGAATCATCTGTCCTGAACTGCCAGGTGAGTTTTCTTTTTTTTTTTTTTCTTCTCTTTTAACAGTGAAATTCCTCCAGAATGTCCCAAATCAACATAATGTCGAAGTACCTTGGCAAGTGAATTTACGAATACACAGCCATGTCCCTGTTGAGACATGTCTCTAATGGTTTCACATGTGAGTCATCTGCTAGCCAGAAACTTATTATGACTAAAAGTTGGAATATATTTTACCATCTACTGTGTCCATCATTTAAGAATGTGGATGGAACAATCTAATTTAGTAAGAAAATGCACTCTCCTTTAAAGGAATCTGTCAGGCTTAATGTGGCATATGTGCAAAAAGGCATAAAACAATATCTGGACAATGACATTTTTCAAGATTACAGAAATGTTCATAAGAAACATGTACAAATATCACAAATAAATGTTTGGGAGCTGTGTTTCATCTGACAAAATAATTTCTTTCCATCATGGAAAAATATTAATTTTTTTTCATGGCTGTGGGACAGAGCTTTAGACAGCTCTCTCAGTGCAAATGTATTGAAGTCAAAATTAAAATTTTACTCCTTGAGAAGAGAATCAGTCTCTACTGATTCTGCCTCATTCTGCCATGCTTCAGGAAACATTTCAGGGCTTGGTTCAGGGCATTCCTCACCTCCAGTGTTGTAAACTGTAGAAGCTGTAACAAAAATAATGAAAAAATCCTTGATTGTCAGGTTCATTGGGAAGGTGGGATTCTGAAGGCAAAAAAAAAATGTATCAGAGTTTTTGTGGGTAAGTTCTAAGCATTCAGATTCAGAATGTCCACATGTCGACACAACATCGCAAGGAGAAAATGAGAAGAAATGAAAACACATTTCAAACAAACAAACAAACAAACAAACAAAACCAAAAGAAACCCCTGAATTAAAATAGCCTTGAATTGCTTCTTGGAAGGACTGCTAAGAGTTTCAAGAAGAGGTTATCCTGAAAACAGAAAAAAATAAACCAAAACATACCCAGAGTGAGCTATATCCATCTGCAAGGCACAGAAGGAAGACATTACAAATAAAATAGTTCAAAGTGTGTTGGGGCTACTTAAATAACCACACTAGAATAAATGTAAAATAAAATATTTAGATTAACATACATATCAGAAAAAAATCAAATGTTACTCTATTAACGTTTACTGAATGGTAGTAAATACATAATTAAGCCAAAAATCAGTGTATTGTCAGTGTACCAAGGTGCTACTGATGTTTTTTTCTAATCCTACATTTTTACTTTGATGAACGCTCTGGCCTTTTCTACATCTTTATGTCTACGAAGCAGTAATTATAGAAGAATCCTGGTATTACAGGAAATTCATAATATGGTATTCTGATAAGTTTTGGGACTGGAATTCTGTAACCAGTGTATATTGTAATCCATTCAAACTGTCTACTATTCCAAGCCAGTTGTACTTGGAAAATTGTTTGAGAAGATCCACAAACACTGTCCAGTGAGAGGAATAGTTAGATGGAGAGAAAACCAGTTTTATACATATACATATATCTTTTCATGTAATATGTATTTTAAATGAGTAACAAAAAATTACTCAAAATATATACTTCTTAAAATTGCTTAGAAATGCCAGTCAGTTTAAAATAAAGTAGTAAACTACTCTGATTTAACACACATATAAAGAAAACCAGAAATCTGACAGCAGTGCATTTTTTTTTTGAGAGAAGAAAGGGGGATTCTGGAGTTGTTCACATACCAGAAGATATAAATTATTCTGAGTAGCAAGGTTAGCAAACATGGCAGTTTGTTGATGTGAGTATGTTGTGATGACTGTTGACCAGTGGAACAGAGTCTGGCAGTCTGGCTGGAGACCTGTGACTAGCAGCGTTCCCCAGCAGTTGGTGTTGGGTCCAGTCTTGTTTAACATCTTCATCAACGACCTTGATGAGAGAGTAGTGTCCAGCGTCAGTAAGTACATTGATGATACAAAGCTGGGAGGAGTGGCGGACACGCAGCAGTGACCTGGGCAGGCTGGAGAGCTGGGCAGTGAGGAACCAGATGGGGTTCAATAAAAGCAAATGTAGGGTCTTGCACCTGGGAAGAAACAGTACAGGCTGGAGGATGACCTGCTGGAGAGCTGCTCTGCAGAGTAGGACCTGGGGGTCCTGGTGGATGACAGATTGGCCATGAGCCAGCAGTGTGCCCTGATGGCCAAGAAGGCCAAGAGGGATCCTGGGGTGCATTAAGAGGAGCGTAGCCATCAGGTCGAAGGAGGTGATCCTCCCCCTCTACTCTGCCCTGGTCAGGCCTCACCTGGAGTCCTGTGTCCAGTCTGGACTCCCCAGTACAAAAAAGTAAAGGTACCTGGTAAATCATGTTTAAGAAAGGGCAGAATACTGCCCAAGAGTGACAGAGAGGAACTGACATGGAATGAGGACAATTCCCATTCACCATCACTCTACACAACTCAGGGCAGAGAAATAAGGGATGAAAGAGGGGAAATGAGCCAGGGGAAAAAAAAAAGTGGTGGGGGAGGATAGGTTTCAGGGTTGGTTATTTTTGTTTGTTTGTTTCTTACCATTTTACTCTATTTATATTTAATAATTTAATCTTCCCCAAGTCAAGTCTGCTTTGACTGTGATATTTATAGGTAAGCAATCTCCTTGTCTTCACCTCAATCCATGAGGTTTTTTAGCTCATTTTCTTTCCATCCTGTTCAGGAGGGAGAGTGAGAAAGTGGCTAGGTGGGCATCTGGCAGCTGGTCAAGATCAAGTCCACCACACTTTTTAAAGAAGAGACTGGACAAATACTTCTCAGAAATCAGTAGTTCCTAACATGGAGAAGACAACTGAGGTAATAAGAGAAATATTTTTACATTAGAAGATGAGGTGCTCTACTTTCTCAAACTAAAGGCTAAACAAAATAAACTCAGTAGGTATCTCTCAAGAGGATAAATATCAAGTACACTTCATACCACACTATGTTTAGACCATTTAGACATTAAATCTAGAGACTGACTGAAATTTTAGGCTTGTTGTGCATCTTATGACTTTAAGAATTGTTTAAATGTTCAAAATAAATTTAGAAACAACTACAAGTATGTAAAAAATAAATTATGTCATTATCATTCATGGGTTTATTTCTGTGCAAGACAAGCACTAGTGAGAAATCTGAAGAAGCTGAGAAGCTGAGTGATATAAAGTGTGTTCCATCTCCTCCTCCATGCTGCAGAGCAGTGAGTGTTCTTCAGAAACACACCCAGAAAGCAGCACTGTGGAGAAAGATGTTTTTTCATAGTATTCAGTGGGCATTGGCTATCTCCAGTGGAGGTTAGCACAGGGTTCACCATTTATTTGACTGTTTTTCTCTATTCTGTTCCTATTAGTATATGGACACATCACTTCATAACGGGGAACAACTCAATGAAACATTCGTCTAGATCATACCAGATACCAGAGGAAGACTAAACTTGATTAGTTTGCCATTGTGATGTGTCCTGACTGTGCTTTTATCTCTGCAGTTCATATTTCAATTATTAACTCTGTTAAGAAGAGAACATATTTATAACTTTAATGAAGATAATTCTGTCTGCCTGAACAAGCAGCATGGAGTTAAGGAATGAGAAATGGGACCGTTTCCATCCATCGCACCATCACCTCTCTCAAAATTACAACAGTGTCAGAACAATAAAGACAAATAATAGCTGCAGGTCATCCTTTATCACTCTAGTCAGGATTCTGTAACAATCTAGGAAACAGGTTATGTTAATTCAAGCAATTTTGATCATGTTAAATAGGTATCTGCCACTCTAGTCTTGTATTTCCTTCAGTTTTATGAGCTCATTTTACCAGTGAGGTATTTTCGCTCATGCTATGAGCTCTTCTTTTAATTAGCTCATTGAAAGCCCATCCACTCCAGACTTGGATCTACCACACAGCAGGTCATAGGAGCATCACTTTCCATCCCCTCACCAGGGCTTCATATGCTGATGTCTCTTGGACTAATGTCTTAGCTGGGGACATGCTTCAGTACCCCCCTTTTCCTCAGTAACCCTTATGGTGTTTCCACAGCCCAGAGGGAGTCCTGTTGGTGCCAAATATAACAATATTAATGTCAACCCACAACAGGAGAAAGTGGGTGGGGAGTCCTCAACATCTCCTCCCTCTCAACTGAGTTAACCCTACAGTAAATTCAAATTTATATTCGATTTGCATTTGAAAGCTTCTTTTCTCCTCTTTATTCATCTACTCATGGTTTTTATGTTATATTAACTTTTGTAGCTGTACTACTTAAGAGTAGCAAAATGTAAAGGAACATGTTTTGTGTGAAATATGGTGCATAAAATTGTTATAGTTGTCTAGCCAGTACAAAAAATAACACAACCTACTTTATTTCTGTCTCACGGGTAAGAGACTTGCTTAAATTAGCTGATTACTGATATAATATCATACTGTCAGAGCACATTTTACAACTCAAAAGACAGGACTACTTAAAGTATATAAGAAGCTCACCCGTATAATTTAAGCACCTAGCAATAAGAAATCAGATATCTTAGGAGCTTGAAAGTGTAAAAGTCTCTCATTTAGTCTTCAGCTGAAACTAAGAGCAAGAAATAAGATTCATGCACTGAAGAGATCTAAGTTTCTGTGGAACATCACTACAGAAACCCAGATGAGCAGCAGCATCAGTATTTGCAATTGATTCCAGTGAAAAATAATGTATCAGAGAAATAAGAAAATACATTGTAATTTGCAAAACAGATATAATTTATGAATAGAACTCCAAGACAACCACTAGTTTCTTTTTTGTATTTTTTTTCTTCAGGGAAACAACTCAGACCTTTAAAATATGCTTCATTCGAGGATCTGGGGAAAGGAGGACAATGTTTTAAAAGCCAGAAAGGAAAACATAAAGATTTTAGAGAACAAAGAACTAGTAACATTATTTCAAAACTGACTTCTGTATGAAAGGAGGTTATTGAAATCTTGTCTTTAATGGGTTTTATGAATGCTTCCGGAAAAATCGAAAGCCTTAGAAATTAAATTGGTAGAACTGCAAGAGAAAAACAGGAAACAAAAGAATGGTGCTAATACACTGATAGTCACAAAAGAGTAGCTACTTAAAATCAGTAAATCCCAATGATAAGGGAGAAGAAAGATCAGTTCAGTAAAGACAATATTATTTGTTTCTTCTTATTTCAATCATAACACTGTGATTAGACTGAAGAAAGCAAAATAAACCTGACAAGGAGATGTAATACAGATAGAGTCCTTAAATCACCATGAACTTTCAGAAATGACAAAACCTGAAGTATTCACTCATTCCAAAAAGTTGCTTCCTAGAGGGAATGTAAAACCACAAAAAAGATTATATATAGCCAGAGTCTGATATATTAGAAGACATTTTACAATAAACTAGAACTGCATTTATGACCAACGATATGAATGTCAGGAATATTCCTTCTACTGCTAGCTGTCCTTGGAAATAGATGAACCTGCTGTCTACCTTGCTTCCTTACTACTTGGTAAATTGCAAGAAAAATAATATCTATTTTTATCCTCTTCTACAGAAATTTACCCACCCTGAGTGTTCCAATACACATTCATATGACAGAAGAAAAATTTCTTCTTCCAATATTTTCTGCTTGTTAACATGATCTTTGCCTCTAATAAAAAATAAAAGAGAAAGCCCCAGTTCCTTCTTTCTTGCCATTACCATAGGAAGATATTCAGTATACTTTTTCTCTTCCCCTGACCCCCTTCTTTTTGTTCATTTGCCTTCCTGCATTCCTCCTTTGTCGAATGTACACCCTATACCCAGTGGCTGGTTAGAGGGTACTGGGTGATGTAAAATGAGGAAGTAATCAAGGTTACCTTATGAAAACTGATTGAAACATTTCATCTTTCATGAAAGGAGCACCAAGAATAGACAAACAAGGACATTCTTAAAAGGTTTATGAATGCCTTTATGGTGAACAGCTTGTTTTCCTTCTTCTTCCTCCCTTTAAATTGACCATATTTTAAGTTTCCTAGCTTCTATAAACCTCAGTATTCTCCCAAGGACTAAATCTGAGTTATGATAGTTTTCAACATTTTATCACTTCCTTGGATTATTTTGTCTGAGTTTACTACTGCTTTTCTGTACTGCATCATTCCATCTGCTCATTCTGTTCCAGAATGAGATTGGAATGGTTTTCAAGTATAAAGGGGAAATTAGAAAGATATGTTATATGTGATGCAGGCAAGCTGCAGATTGTAGACTGGAGGGTGGGGATTTTTTGGGCAGCGGAGGATGTTTGTGAACTCAGAGTGGCATGACTGACCCCTAGCTTTATACATAAGGGATGGGATGTAACAAGCTGAGAACAGACTTGACTTCCATTTGAAATTCCTACCTACATGCAAAAGTCAAAAAAACATCCTATAGTAGGAATGATGAGCTATATTTATTCTGCTGCATTACACAGCCTTATCAAAAGCTATTAACTTATTTTTACTGATTATTATTTACCTTCATTCCAAACACAAATATGGCATTGTCATTTTGCAATATTTGCAAAATATTGGGAAAAAACCCAAAAAAACAAAAAATCTGTAGCAATGTTTCATCTTGCGGATTCCTCCTCAGCTTTAAACTGCCTTAGCAGCATGGTGCAGCAGTTTGCCATATTCCAATGACCTTGCGTAGAAACAGGAAAATCTTCAAATTGTAAGTCTTTTAGAATTTGAAGTGGGATGACAAGCATGAAAAGAATATTGCTAGAAGTTCCAACTTTTCCTCCTTGAGAATTTATGCTAATAAAGCTCTTTTTCTCTAGCAGTACCTATCATGTGTTGTGTTGATCACCCAAATAAAGTTTTTTGCATATTTTCCCATTTAATAGTTTGCTAATAAGGCATCAAACTTCTTTTTTTTTTTTTTCATGATAACACAATCCATCTTTTTTGAAGGGAGGTATGTCTACATTGCATTTCAAGCTCAAATGCAGTTGAACACAATGATTGCAACTGTCCACGCTTGAAGCCAGTTGGAAGCCAGCCACTTCCAAATCAGGAACAAAGTAGGTACACTAGTTAATGTCAAATCTGAGCTAATAAGCTGCAATGAGAAACAATGTACATTAGCTAAGGTTCATTGTCTGACACACACAGCTTCCAGGCAGGTTAGCAAACTGGTAGGGCAAATTTACGTCTGCTTGCAAAACATTATACAGGCATGCCTTTCATTAGAGCAGATAATAGAGGTCCTATTATGAGAGACTAGATGAGACATGAGATCCTATTCGCCATGGTGGCTGTCCCTTCACACAGAGCCTGCTCCAGTGGGAATTCATCCAGCACCAAATCCCATTGGCTTCAGCTGGTATTTTCTAGTTCATGAAGCTTGTCTCGCTATATTTCTCTGCTACAACACCATCGTGTTCAACAAATGTGACACGTAGTACTGGAATTTTTGTTGGATAACCAAACCACAACGGACTTTTTATAAAACTTTCCATTTTTTAAAATGGACTTCTATAAAGAAGCACAATTTACTTGGCATTGGTTATGAATATTAAATCAGCAGATTTGTTCATCAGTCAATACATTTCAGATTTCATAGCTGACATTTCCTGTTTGTTTTTTTTTCGGGGGGAGGGGGGTTTAGCATTATGGAATCAGTGTTGCCATTTCATAAAGCCCAGGTCAAGTTCATACATTTGTAATGCTTCCAATTTGTTTGAGCATGTGTGCTCCTGTCTCTGTTGGGTAGTTTGGCAAACTACCTTGCATTTGTAAATTTGCAACAGATGTCCGAGCTTTGAAACATATGTATTACATAGTCTATAAACTGCATGAAATAAAATTATCAGGACATGATAAATTCACAAAGTTACTTGCTGAAATTTCAACTGTTGTGAAATCCATTATTGCTTCTCTGATGTTGGACATTAGGCTGCATCCAGGTTATGAGAGACTTATAAAACAATACCACTGCTGCATTGTTGCTTTTTCCATAGGTATAACTAGGCATTATACTAAAAATGGCAACTTACAAGCAGATATTAAACCCCAAATTTATCTTACTGTGAGATAATTGAATGATTCTGGTAAAATAAATGTACATGTTTCCTTCCTTTCTCTACTGGAACTGACCTGGAAACTATTTTGCCTCAGTAAAGTGGTCAGATTTTATTTCACACACACACCACCATCACCACCACCACCACACACATACACACACACCCACTCCCACCCTTTATTCTTGTGTTGTAAATGCTTAGTGTCTTGGTTCTGCCATTATCCATTTAAGACTGGACACAAGATAGCAAAACACTACCGACAATTCTCACAGTATTTGCTGACCAGGTTTTCAGATGCAGAAGGTTTGAATAATCAAGCTGGATCCTGGAAACTATTCAGAATTTCTGCCTTCCCCCCTCTTCCCCGCACTTTTATTTTTTTCAGTTTCAACTGAATTGCCCAAACTTTTCAGATTTACTCACCCCTATTTTGTTTTTACTTGTTGTATTTTGTGGTCTGTGACTGTAATATATTGGAGCCCCAGATGGAATAATGAATATTAAATATTCCATAAAAGTGTTTAGCACTAAAGACTACATAACAAGGTTGTGGCTTTTGCCTTCATTATAAAAGGCTGATGGACCACACATTTAACAGCTGTAAATAAAGCCTTTAAGTGCTAATCCCCCTAAAATTTGTCCACCCCACCTCTTACAATTAAATAAATATTTGTTGACAAATATGAAATGAAAATAAACTAACAGTTAATGCATTAAATGCATTTTTCCATCTCATTCAGTGCACATATCAGATCTGGCTAAAATTCAATTTTATAAAATGTCAATTTTTCACTGTCAAAATTCAATTTACTGGTAAAAGGACAAAACACTTAGAAACAAGATGCTCTTATCTTTTCTTGCAATAGTGCTCCTAACTTAATAATTGGATTTTATCATTGCCTATCACTGTGTGAGGGGAAAAAACTACTAAGATAAAAAAAGCATAAGTTTTGCTGCATATTACCGAGAAAGCATTCCTATCTTCTGAGATGACTAGGGGCTTTACTTGCTACCTTCTAATTGAGGGAGGGACTTTGCTTGTTGCATTTGGTTTTGAAGAAGAAACATGTTAGCCTGTATTAACAGAATTTTATTGGCCTGGAAATATTTCTTCCTGGATAATGTCCAAAATATATTAATTATTTGCTTTCTCATTATTGTACAGGAGTGAAATATAGATTGTTAACCTAGATAGACAGGTAAGATTTGCACAAGCACCTAATATTGCATTAAGTAAGTTTCTGGAGAAGTGATGTAAAGTATAAATGAACGTTGCTTTTCTGGGATAAAACTTTTTCAGTCTGAATCACCTGCAAAGCAAATAATTTTTTGAAACCTTGGCCTTATAAGTGAATTGAATAAATAAAAAAATACTTTATTGATAAATTTGGCTTATTTTTCTACTCAAAGAACACCTCAGAAAAGGTTACCAATTCATTGAAGTCACTTTTGTTAGTTAAATTTATTATGGCAGGATTTTGCTAGCTTTTATGAATTTATGTATTAACTTAGTAGCAGTTCAATATTAATATTCATTATTCAATAAATTTTAATTAAAACATTGAATAATTCGGTATAAACTATTTGAAAAGTATGGGATTTTTTATTTTTGCTGAAAACATAAATACTGTTATCCAGGTACCGATCCAAAAAGGTTATGAATTTCTCATTGTCTGAGGAAAACAACTAGAAAAATACCAGGACTGTCATACCCTTTCACAGAATTACAGAGTCACAGAATGTTAGAGTTTGGAAAGGACCTTGAAAGATCATCTAGTCCAACCCCCTTGCCTGAGCAGGAACACCTAGATTAAATCACACAGGAACATATCCAGATTGGTCTTGAATGTCTCCAGAGAGGGAGACTCCACAACCTGTCTGAGTAGCCTGTTCCAGTGCTCCATCACCCTCACAGTGAAATAGTTTTTCCTTATGTTCACATGGAACTTCTTATGCTCCAGCTTGGACACATTGCCCCTTGTCCTATCACTGGCCATCACTAAGAAGAACATGGCTCTGTCCTCCTGACACTCACCCTTAACATATTTATAAACATTATTGAGGTCACCTCTCAGTCTCCTCCAAGCTAAAGAGACCTTTCTGTTTCAAGCACGCAGGAGCTAGTTGGCACCTAGCTTATGAGAAATTAACACTGTGAATTTGAGAAAATTTGGGTTGAAACAGATGTGAAAATAATGCTCTGAATAACTGAAAACATTTCTAGAGATGTCCTAAAGGAGCCACATGAAATGTGATTCCCAGAGGTGCTGTGACTGGCACTGATTGTCCCGTCCGGCCTTGTCAGCAACAGGGTTTGGGAGTTTGGCCTTGGGAGCCCAGCTGGCATTTGCTTTGTTGTACCCTTAGACTTTCTAGCTACTTCTTAAAGAAGCCACATTGCAAGCACACCACACTATCTCACATCCAATATGTTTTAATTTCTGATACCTGTTGGGGTGTGATTGTTATCAGAAGTGACAAGTGGTTTCCAAGGGTGACTCAAGAATGATATATCAGGCCCCTTAAATAAAAACAAAACCAAATCAAAACTCTAAATACGTTGTGATTAATGGCTTTTTAAGTTCCCATTCAATGGATTCTGAGCTTGGAATGAAGAGGTTAAAGAGCATATTGTAGGCCAATGTCCCTTTTGTCTAAGTAATTTAACAAAAAGGTTAACTACAACAAGGGACAAACTAGTGTTTCAGTCAAAAGGCCTCATGTATACCTTTTGCAGTTTTGGTAAGAGATAAACATCATATTTTCTAAGGTCTTCAAGACAATTAAGAAATCAATGATTTTATCAGAAAGTCTCCTGTCATGGAGTTAACTTTATAAATGCGCCAAACTTTTAAAAGGGATCAAAAGCTACCACATATAGGACAGGCTTTGTCTAAGTCCTCTCTGTCCTTAAAAATAGATCTGAGGCACTGTGCTTTCTGTGTCCTAGTATCAGGGCTAAGAAAAAAGCATACAGAACCTCAGTAATTTCAAAATACTGTATGTCTCTTTCCTTCTCTGTTTCCTCTTTTTTATCTTTAACTCTTTGAGGAGTGAAGAAAATCGTAAAAGCAAGGAAGGAGTTATGAAAAATATATCCTTTAAAGCCTGGTGACAAATACCTGAGCTGCATGAGTAGTTATAAGAGATACTATTTTTTGATAATTTTTTCACCTCTTTTATGTAGATGGGAAACTGATTAAAAAATCCTTACAGTTGTATGAAAAAATCACAGTATGTATTTCTGTAAGATTAATTCTTATTTAAATTATAGTTTGTTGCATGTCCAGTGAAGGTTTTAAAACCAGGTGATTGTATTTTCTCTTCTATAGCTCCAAAACAAAATCTACCTTGAAATCCATAACTGCAGTATTAATTCCTAGTCTCATTACAGAATGGAAAAGACATTCACTTAAATATCATGAGCTGTTTTCAGTAGCAAGCACAACTGTGGCAATACCCCATTCAAGAGAATCAGAGGACTCTGGTGGCTGAGAGATATCAAGACCACCCTATATTCAACAGCAAGTATTGCCTTTTATGCTAAAGAGAAAGCAAAATCAGGAAAGACTTCAAAATTTTTTTAATATTTTTTACCCAAAATTTTCCAAGTGTCTCTCCAAAGATATACAATATTAAAATTCAGCACCTGCTATCTCTTTGTTGTTTCCTAAATATTTTCCTGAGGTGAGGTAAGGTAATTTATTCAGCTTACGGTGCTCTTCTACCTATATCTTAATCAAAATTTGTGATAAATAGAGCAAACTCTACTTCCAAGTTTAAACTCACTCTAGTGCAAAGTAGTATATAAATGGCATGCCCTGTCTCAGTATGGAGGCTCAGGTTTAGAGTTCTCAGAGCTACCAGCTCATGTGAGCACGCCGCACTTATAACACGGACCCGTTTAGAGTTGGCCAACCCACAGGAAAACTCCAGTCCAAGTGTGGTAGTGAGGGAAGAGTGACCTGAGCATGTATGATTCCAGCAAACACCTGATAAGTGGGAGGATAGAGTGCCTCCTGATCGTAATTCAAGGCAGTGTTCTCACTCTCATTACCTCAATTCAAAATCAGACCCTACTTGAGTTCAGCCGCTCAGGGTGAAGTATGTGAGGTTGCAAGGTAGGAACAAAACTGTGTGCCATAGTGGGGACAAGGGGTCAGCAGGGCATGCAGCTCAAGTGAGGCATGGGTACAATTAAAGCAAATAGGTGAGCTAGAGCAGATACTTCATTTGAATATATGAATGTTTCAGGCCCACGTTGAGGTGCAGATGGCAAAGAAAGCATAGTCATGCTCTTTATGTTGCAGAGGTCAGAAGAGACACCTTTAAAACAAACCTCCGTGACTGACTCAGAATTGCTTAGGCTCTTTTTCACATGTGGAAAATGGAACAGAACCTACTTCCTTGGTACTAACTCCCTCCTCTTGCAGAAGAGAGGGCTTCTCTATTTTTCTGCTAGTAAGGAAAGTAAATATCTACAGGAAAAATCTTTACTTGACATGTTTTTATTCCAGCTGAAAATACTTTCTTCCTTAGCATCTGGAAAGGAAACTTGCCTGTATCATTTATTATTCTGCCTTTGAGGAATCATTGTGTGAGGACGCTGTATTTCATTTACTCCAGACAAATCCAGAGGGACCTTGACAGGCCTGAGAGGGAGGCGGTCCATGTAAACCACATGAAGATCAACAAGGCCAAGTGTAATGTCTTCCACATAGGTTGGTACAATCCAAAGCAAAACTACAGACTGGGCAGAGAATGGATTAAGAGCAGCCCTGAGGAGAAGAACTTGAGGGTGGTGGTGTACGAGAAGCTCAACATAAGCCAGAAATGTACACTTGCAGCCCAGAAAGCCAACAATGTCCTGGACTGCATCGAAATAAATGTGACCAGCAGGTTGAGGGAGGTGATTCTCCCCATATTGTGATACATCACTTGGAATATGGCATCCATCTCTGGGGTCCTTGGTACAAGAAAGATCTTGAGTTGTTAGAGTGAGTCCAGAGAAGGGCCAAAAAGATGATCAGAAGTCTGGAGCATGTCTCATATGAAGACAGGCTGAAAGAGTTCAGTTTTGTTCAGCCTGGAGAAAAGGTTCCAGGGAGACCTTGTTGCAGCCTTCCAGTACTTGAAGGAGCCTACAAGAAAGAGGAAGAGTTCCTGCTTACAAAGGAATATAGTGATAGGACAAGTGGTAATGGCTTTAAACTGAGGGAGGATAGATTTAGACTAGATATTAGGAAAACAATTCTTTACTGTAAGAGTGGTAAGGCACTGGAAGAGGCTTCCCAGAGACGTTCTGAATGCTCAATCTGTGGCAGTGTTCAAGGCCAGGTTGGATGGGGCTTTGGTCAACCTTGTCTAGTATAGGGAGTCCCTGCCCATAGCAGGGGAATTGGAACTAGATGATCTTTAAGGTCCCTTCTAAACGAAGCCATTCTGTGATTCTAGCAGCATTTTTTAATTTCTTTTTTACTGCTACTGTTTTGTGTTTTGATGCTACAAATATTTCTCCTTTTTTCTTTTCTTTAAATGACTTTTTTTTAGCAGCATATGTTTTCTGAACAAAGGTGTCTGAGGAGAAACCACTGATCATTTGAAATCCTTGCCTATTTCTATATTGTCAACCCAAAGACACTATGACCTTGCTTTCTAAATGCTTTATTCTGCACTTTAGTATATTCTAAGTAAAACAGTTGCATTTTGTGCATCTGTAAAGCTCCATGTGTACTAATATACACATTGTTCATGCCAAAAACAGTTAGTATGGCATTTCCAAAGAATTTACTTTGCACGTGTTACAGAAAGAATAATAAATGTTACTGTTTAGTCAAAAAAGCCAGCAGGTTTCATCTTGAAATCTAGCTCTGGTTCTTTTTCAGATTGTATGGAGTATACATCCACTTGTTTCTTGGCTTTACAAATGTTTTATGAGACTTTAGCCTGCTACCAGGTAGAATGATACCAACTGAAACATCATGGATGAAAATAATTTCTATATCAGAAATCTGAATTGTGTCCAAATATTTTCCCTTAGACTGGTTCTTTGGAGCCTCAGTATCTAGTCAGACAGTCTTAGCAGATCTGTTTTCATTTACCTGAGCAATTGATGAAAGCCCCACATCCAAGTTTCCAGTACTGTCATTTGTCTTGAATTATTTTCTAGTTTGGATTTTCACTAGGAGAGAGATCTTGACAAACTATATGGTCAGTCAGCCATGTACTTCTACATGTGCTTATTCCTCATAAACTTATTTTCTCTATTTGACATTTCCAGTTTCTCAATTTATTTACCTGAAGTCTTTAATCGCTGTCCTCAGAGGAAATGGCTGGGGTCATTGCATTAAAGTTTCCCATTTCCACACAGAAAGCTGGATGATACCTTCATTTTCACACCCGAGAAAAGTTTTATGTGAGTTTTATACTCTAAGTATTACACAGAAATTTAACTAAGAAAAATATCTTTCATATCAGTCATAAAGTATTTGCATATTTCCTTTAAGACCTATTTGCATATTTTAGAATAATCTTCATAGGAATCATTACCCAGATAAAACACACAATAGTCTTTTGGACATTTACCAGAAACGACAGTGACCCTTCATCCTGTTTGCCCTAACATGTTTGAGAGAGTTGTTCTCTGCTTGTGAATCCCAGTAAATTCTCATCCCAGTCAATCCCTAGGTATTTGCTGCCGTGTAAAACAGTGTCAGTAATAGAAACTGAGTGTGCCTACAGCTGTCTGGTCTTCTCTAGTGACTACAAAATTGTCTCATGAGACAAGAGGGATTTACTGAGATTTACCATGCAGCGGGAGAGGGCTACACACAGTGTGTTATTGAGTAGGATGGGACTTTGCTGTGTCTTAAAAAGTCTGATTGTTCTGCTGTTTTTCAGAACAAAGATCAAGTTTTTGAGCCCTGAAGGGTTCAGACCTGTACTTACCAAAGAGCTTTTTCTCACAAGCAACAGGATTTGGAGGACACCTCTGTCCTCAGCCCTCCTAGGATACTTTAGTTGGAACTACCCTGCAAGTATAGACATTAAAACAGAGAGGTTTGCTTGAGGATGGGGGAAGATCATGATGAATGGACACCCGCAATACTTGACAGGGGTACAAGTTAGCAAACAGAGGAATCATTTTGGAAATCCTGTTTTCTGTGTCTAGAAGACACTGAATGTATCCTTCATACTGGTGGAGTTACAACAGAAAGTATTCACAGCCTCTTTCAGCCTAAATTCAACTGAAATCAATGCATAGAGTTTCTTACTGCACCTCAGAAGTGAATTAAATTGTACACAATAATTTTTAAAATACTGAATAGCTTCAAAGAAAAGTTGTGGCAGGAAGTGTTATGTTGCCTTTATGCCTGATAGACAATGGAATGTCAGCCATACTCCTGTGCTCTGTATTCTCTTGACCACTGGAAATCTTGGGGTTTATTGAAAACTTGGGTAAGGGCACAGGGAGTAGCCCAGAATTAGCGTAATATGGGTACAGAATCATATATATAAACTCACTATCATGAAGCAGTGTGCATGGGTGCCAAGACTAATGGCATACAGAAAATTGGCGAATATTTAAATAGTATAGAATGGCTAGTTAGAAGAACTGTACTTCCTCACATTTCATATGCTTTTATGAGAGGAGTTACAACAAGCTGCACTGTGACAATGTGCTTATTTTTATGTAAGTCCAGAATAGTGATATTTCAATAAGGGAATAATGAATTATGGGGTGCTGAGGGGAGTGGCTGTAGTTGGAACAGGCTGCCCAGAGAGATTATGGAGTCTCCTTCTTTGGAGACATTCAAGACCAATCTGGACACGTTCCTGTGTGATCTACTCTAGATGATCCTGCTTGGGCAGGAGTGTTGGACTAGATGATCTTTCGAGGTCACTTTCAACTCCTAACGTTCTGTGATTCTGTGATTCTGTGAATTGTTATTATGTTAAATATAAAATATATGTTAGGTTTCCAAAGAAAATGGATTTTAATAAACATTATGACAATTCAGGTCTACTGCTTAAATTCTTATAAGTCAGGGTACATTTGAAGCTATATAATAAACACCCGTCTGTTTTCCACCAAATTTGATTTTGCTCCTGATGTTACATTAGGAACTGTATTTTTAATAATGCAGTTAATTATTGCCACTAAAGCTTGAAATCAGAAAAGTCATTAAAATGGTACCTAAAGTTCAAAGTGAATTATTTCTAACAAGACATATTAAGCAGCTGATAAATAACACTATTGAAAAAAAAGTCTTTGTTTTGTTCTATATGAGTGATAATACACCTCCCCACTGTTCTCATTTTTGGGACTTTTATCGAAAAATCACTTTTAAGAAATGCAATTTTTTCCTTAAGATACCTTCCTCTGGGTTACTGCAAATGATTTGCATTGTAATATAACGACCTAATGAGAGGGAACTACAAACACATTATTTTTTTAAAATTCTGTCTCAGAGCTGGATACCACTGAGTCTTCTCTGAAAAAAAAAGGAAGATATCACTAAAAGGATAGCCTAGTTCAAAGGCAGATGAAAGAAATATTCTTTTCCTCCATTCAGGAGAACAAAGTGAACTGAAGCCCCACTAAGACCATTTTGCTCTGAAGTTAAATAGTCCCAGTATTCTACATGAAGACAGGTGTAAAGTGTCATGTAAAAATTGCTTTATTTTGCTTTGAGTGTTAAAGAATTAAATTACAGATATTCTTCAGTTTGTCATATGTAATTTATATGGTTGGTATTTGCCAAATTTCCCTCTTTTACCCTTCAAAAGGCAAAGGAGAAGAAGAACTCTGAGCTAGATAAAATAAGTAGTCTTTCAGTATTGAGTATGCATAACTGAGAATAATTGTTTAAATTGGTCATTTGTGTAGAGAAAACTTTGTGAAAGTTACAATATTCACTATAAGGTCAGCTTCAGGCAGAACATCTATTCATTAATTCATGCTTTTCATGGATGAATGTATATAAAGAGTATGCTTTGGTATGATGAAGTCACCACTGAGACTGAAATAATTATGCTGGCAGTCAAACACACACATTTGTCCATCTTGGAAAGGCAATCATAGAAACTGTTTTTACTGTCAGAAAAATAAGTCTTATAACTTAAAAGTGAAGATATATATGGTACGTATTTTTCTGAGCTGTGAAGAAGATTAGAAGAAATCGAAGTGGACAAAATAAAGTAATTAGAATCTGATAAGAAGGTACAACAAGATCATTGAAATCTATGCTTTGGTGTAAACAGGAAATTAATTTTAATATTAAAAGTTCTGCTATATTCTGAATGCCAGAAAAGAACAGGAAGGATATTTTATTTTTTTTTAATATATGCATACATTACTTCAGACAGATAAGTGTAACCCATACTGAAATGATATTAATGAACATATTAAAATGAAGACTAGTAAAATTGACAAGAGGAAAAAAAAAGAAAAGATACTAATGGGATAAAAAAGCAGCTATTTTTTTCCTTCCTTTGTCTTTGTTTATAACTGAAATTTCAGCCTTTCTTCATATTACCTACGTGATTTGAGGCTAAGTGCAAAACCTGAGCCTATTCTTTATTTCTGTATCTAGACAAAAATTTTATAGCATCTGGAATAATTGTAGCCTTTGTGAATGCACAAAAAACCAAAATATTGATCAAAGTCTATTTTTTTTTCTGTTTCTCTTGAAAAACAAGGATGCATATTGCATATATTAAAAAAAATAAATGAACCCAAGAATTTTTCCAGTTAGATATATCCATGCTCTCTTGACAGTCTCTCAGCTCTGTGCCCCTTCCATCAATATTAGAAACAAAATGCCTTGGTACTCCCTGAGTATTCACCTGGACAGATAGCTTTGCACATTGCACACTGATCCTTGTCTTCTTAAAGGGTTATTCTGGTAAACAGAGAGCTCTTAAATTTCTGGATCTCTGCTTACAAGACTTAGATTCAGTAATACTCTGAAAACACATTACATTTTTCTTCACAGGCGAGGTTTGAAGGTAAATATATAAAGTGACATATAAAATAACAGTACAAAATATGGCAATTCATTTCAAAAGAAATGTATGAAAACTGTAATATGTTCAGAAAAAAACCCTAAAGTGTGCAACAGATTCCATATGAGAAAAAATTTTATCAAAGCTCCTATTTGGAAACAAATCACTTAGATAGTTATTAGGAAGAAATTCTCCCCTGTGAAGGCAGTGAGGCCCTGGCACAGGCTGGCCAGAGAAGCTGTGGCTGCCCCCTCCCAGGCAGTGTTCAAGGCCAGGTTGGATGGGGCTTTGGGCAACCTGTTCTAGTGAAGGGTGTCCCTGCACATGGCAGGGGTTTGAGCTTGAGGTCCCTTCCAACCCAAACCATTCTATGATACTGTGATATTATCAAATGCGATGAAGTTAGGAAAAGCAAAAATAATCCACTGTTCACTCCTTCTAATAGAAGAATAAAGGACCATGAAAAGAAGACAATAGGAGTTTCTAAACAAATGGAAGGATATCTTTTTCACAGAACAGGTAGCAGAATCCTCAAGGAATTTTCTGAAACATAGCACAGATGCACCCTGTGGATAGAGCTATCTGATTTGCTTCGAGACTTTTCTAAGCTGGAGGCAGAAGACTGGGCTACATAGACTTATTTAAAACCATTGTGCTGCTCTTGGGCTCAGTTTGAGAAAAGAAGACTGAAAAATAAATCAATCTAAGGATACAACAAACCACATTTAAGCCTAAATGTACTCCAGTCCAGAAGAATATTTCTCAAATATTTAATCCAAGCCTCACCTGCAAATTGTCATAGTAATGTAGGTGTCAGGGAAGTAAAATTTTCTGAATGTTTTGTTTGACCACTTAAGTAATATAACATACTATCATGCAAGACTTCATTCAGTCATTCAAGGCAACATGTTCAAATCAAGCGTGAATTTGACAGCTATTCTTGACTTAAGAAATATAAATGATAGGTTAACATTCCAACTAGAAATAGAATACTTAATTTCTCTGTATTGTATTATTAGACATGACAGAACTCTTCTCTCAGCCCTAAGCACCATGATATAGTCACATACCCTGCTTCTACTGTTTTTCAGAAAATATGTATAAGCTAGTCAGAAGTGCCTCTGACAAAGTAGGCATACAGTGTTGTTGATGTGGCCTGTCAAAAATAAATGTGTCAGCATCTCAGCCAATCTGCAGACCAGGCTGTGTTTTACCTTGCTGTGGCCAGATTGGGCACTGGCACCCATTTAAACTTCTCTAAAAACTTTTTTCAAACTCTGAATCTCTCTGGTTAAAATATGGTCTAAAATGCATTGAAGAATGGTCCAGCTACTGCACTTGACTTTTAAATCTTGCACACCCAAGTTTGCATCCATTCTTCCTTTATTCTCCTCATTCCCTCAGTATTCTTTGATCAGTGTAACACTAAAAATCCTTACCTTCTGTCTTCTTTTCACCTGTACCTTTAGTTTTCCTGAAAACATGCTTTTTTTCAAGATTCCTACCACTCACTGTGGTGTTATATTAGAACTGCATAAGAAAATAACAAGGAGCTCTGTTTCCAGACATGGGTGACTAATATAGTGGAAGCTCCTAAGGGAAGAACTTAGAAGGACACACTGAGGTGACTCGGTTTGTTTAGCGTGGAGAAACAAATACTGAGGGGTGGCCTCCTTATGGTTCAAACCTTTCTCAAGGGGGGCAGCAAAGGGGAGGTACTGATCACTTCTGATATGACACAAGGAAATGCATCAGGGGAAGCTGAGATAGGACATTTGGAAAAGATTCTTCACTGGTGGTCAGTTACTGGAGTAGCTTCCCAATGAAAGTGATCATGGCACTAAACCTGTCAGAGTTCAAGGAGTGTCTAGACAGCAGCCTTTGTTATATGGTTTAGTGTTAGCTAGTTCTGTGGATTCTTGGATTCAATGGTCTTTATGTGTCCCTTCCAGTTCAAGATATTCTCTTGTTCTATAATAACTGTGGTAAGAAAAAATGAAAATTAGAAACATGCATGGATGTATTCCATAGCTGATATATTTGCAATTATTCTTTAGTAGTATTTGCTTTTTTAAATACATCTGAAGAAATAAGAAGTATCTTGTAGTACCTAACAACTACCATCAGGTTTTATCTGCGCAGTGTGAGTCACATACCCAACAAGTCTTAAAGGTCTTCCATTATAGATGCTTTGTCCAGCCATTGATGTTAATGCCCTCCAAAAGACTTAATTTGGCAGAGCAAATCTAGTAAAAAGCATCTGTCCACCTTGCAATTAAATCACAAGTCCCTGATTCAAAACACAGTAGTTAAAAATTCTCAGTTAAATAGATTTGAGTTTTTAATAGGAGCAAAACAGCGTATGTTCCTCTGATCTGATTCTTGGAAAGAGTTTTTTGTTTCTTTTTTTTATTTTTAATTAATCTTTAAAAAAATCAAAGTAGAGCAAACATTAAGAGGGGAATTAAATTGAAGTTGTGAAAAATGTAGCTAATGTGTTAATATCAGAATAGCTGTAAGAACTGGAAAACAGTCATATAATAGAAAATTATGAATAGATTTTGTTATTGGAAAAAATTAGCTTCTCACTACATCAAGAACTGTGTTTAGCTCTGAAGGCACTTTAAAATTATGGATCATTTTCGTTCCAAATAAGTGAAATTCAGTAGGTTAAGATGGTTGAGTCAATGACCTTTCAAGTATTTAAAAGATCTGTAGATGTAACATTTAGGGACATGCTTCAGTGGTGAAGTTGGCAGTGGCAGGTTTACAATTTGAGAAGATGATCTTAAGGAACTTTTCCAACCTAAACGGTTCTATAATCCTATGATTCTAAAAAATACTTTGCATGCCCTTACAAAAAGTCATGACGAAAACATATAGAACAAAACTAGAGTTCAACAAAAAATTGTAAAATATCTTTATCACTTTTCACTGCCAGCAACATTATAATATCCTTCTTCTAAGGTTGCTTAGTAATTTATTCAATAAGTTGTTTCATTTGAAATTAAAATTTTCAGTATCAGAAAATAATTAATGTGAATAAAGAATAGGTACATAGCCTTTTATCAGAAAATAGAGATATTGAAGAAATTCATCAAGCATTTTATTTCATAATGTTATGACAGGATAAGAACATACATAGTGATTACTATTCAATGTCTCTTGGGAGAACTTTTTGCTAAAGTATGTTAAAAAAAATAATGTTAAAAAGAATTTCCTTATATAAATCAGAATTAATTGTAATTGACATGGATATCACTTTCTTTAATATCTAGCTAGAAAATTACAATGTTCAGGTTTCATTAGTTCATGAAATTATTGGTAGCTGTCAGTTTAAATTGCCAATTAATATATCCTGAGTTTCTTGTTGGCCAAGTAGTACCCCCCTATAAGAGTTAAGAACAAAAAGATGTGAACAAGGCTTCTGTCCTCATAATTTAAAATATTCACACACTTTATAATACAATTGTTATGATACTGTTAAAAGGAGAGGAAGCATTTTTCAAATTATGCAACTTAAACAGCTGAAACCTGATCAAATCAATACCTTGCATATAGAAATATTTTTTTAAGTAAAAGCATTTATTTGAAAATTACAAGTAATTTAAAAATAAGTTTCAAATTTGTAAATTCTATGTTTAATTTTACAGTTACCATTAACAACATCAGAAAAAAAACCAACAACTACAGGTTGCTAACACCAGATACAAGTATACTTTCTTCTTAAGTTGTTGTACAAAGGCGATACAATATTCCGCTCCTACAGAGCACCCAATACTGCATACTATTTAGTTATTGTACAACATGGGTAGTTCTGGATGTATTTTAGAGAGAAGAAAAAGAATTGACAGCTCTAAATCCAATAAAAGGCAAACTAGATGTTGTATACAAGACATCAGTAGAATGTGCCCTAGTTATTCCAGACTTCCAGTTGTACTGGAAACCAGATAAGAAACAAGTAGACACTTCTGAGAACTTCTTGAAATCAAATCAGTTCTTCATTACCCCACCTTTACCAGTTACTAGATGAGTAATTTGTGTATATTAAATAATCACTTGAAAAGGAAGCCTAATTTAAACAAGAAAACACCAGTAAAACCTCCTCTCTGCATGCAGATTTCCAAAGCTAGTTTCTACATATTTAAACATGCATACATTCAAACTAATGAATATATAACTGGTGTTCCACCTCCTTTTCTGAGCCTGGTCCCCTTTTTCCCCCAGATAATCTGACCTTGAGAAAGATGGGAGCCCCCTGAGTGACTCTGATGACTCATGGCTGTGGGACACCCTGGTGAAGCTGCAGCCATGCATCCCCTCACCCCTTGCAGTTGCCAAGCAGTGTACTCTCTACCAGGCAGTAGCTTTCTGGACTTAGGTGGTTCAGTCACGTAATTCCAGGTAATAATGGAAGGAAGAATCACATTTGGTAAGATTTCTATGGAGCCATATGTGTTTGTCTAAGATGATTTATTCCTCATGATGAAGTAGAAACTGGTTAATTTTCCAAAATAAATCATGAAACTGTTCAAGGATCGTTTGGCGCAGTGCACATTAGCCAGAGATTTTACATGGGTCTGACTAGGTCCCAAAATGCCATTGAACAGAGTGAGTTTTATTGGAAAATCAACTTTGAACCAAACGCTTGAAATTATTTTTTTAAACAGAAGACACAATATAAAAGGCATTATAAAGATACAGAGTCCTACCCTCTGTACCCTCTGTGTACTCACAAACTGATCTTCTCTTTCCAGCTATGTTTTAAACGATCATCTCAGTTACTCCCCAGGTTACTAAAAACTGCACAGTCCCCATTTCTCCCTAGAAAAATATCATCTTTCTATCACCCTGCTGAACTGCCTGCATATCAGTTCCCTGCCCTTCTCAGCAGCCACTTTGTTCCTTTTATGTGATACATCAGTTCAGTAAGTTAGGGCTTCTTTGGTAGAAGGGAAGTGCATCCAAACCTGGGGTAATAAAAACATTGAATTTTTTTAAGATTCTAAACTATTTAGAGAACTTAAATATGAAGTGGCTGATGCAATAAAAACATAAGATAATTATTTGAAAACAGTTTCCATTCTAGAAAATGAGAAATTATCTCTTCAATCTCTTTTTAAGGGCTTTTGGGATCAATTTGGAAAAATCAGACAGCTAGGTGACTCATTTGTTACTAGCAAGTTACTGAGTGTACATTCCTTAACTAGACCAAAATAAAGTAAAAAAGAATGAAAAAAACCCAAAACTTGGAACAGTAAGGTGTGTAAAGCCTGCTCAGTACTCTGTCTGTAAGGGAAAGCTCTATTTCTAGTCTCTTACAACAGTCTGGATGTACTAAGAAAAAGTGGATAAACTCATATAATTTATGATGTACACAATTTTACTGAAAAACAAAACCAGTGTTGTAATGCTTTAAAACTGACTAGAAATTGAAGCTAAGACTTCGTATTTGGACTCAAATCCATATTATTAATAAGGCCAAACTGCAAACATTTGTTTTCAAAATTGTATGATCTTATGTACTGAAATTTACTCTTTACTGTGAATCTGTTACATTATCAGGGTAGCTGAAAATATCTTCTCTTTCAAGATCCTCTTGTTAATCTTAAAAAAATAAAAAATAATCAGCAGATTCCTCTGTAAGGAATATCAGAGTAACTACTGCAGTATGTCCTTCATTACAAAGAAGCACCTCAACATTACTTGAGATAACATCTGATATTCATTACAAAATGAAATGCAGAAAGCTGTCATCAGTTCCTCAGTAGTATTGATTGCATACATTTAATATATAGAAACATTTTTTGAAGTTGCCTTTTCCTGTTACATTTGATTTTGTGATATGAAATTTCAGTAACATAAAGATGCAACAAAAATTTTCAACTCTCTGGCTAGTGCATGGTTAGAGGACAAGAACTCCTTTGGCAACCATGTCATCCGAAATGGAAAAAAACATTTTTGCTGACACTCGGAAGAGCAGGATCTTGAAAAACAATATCACTCCGAACATTTCCCACTTCCTTCTTCTTGTCCCAGGCCCTTATATGCTGAGCAGGACATCATATACTATGGAACATCCCTTTGGTCACCTGGGGTCACCTGTCCCAGCTGTGTCCCCTCCCAGCTTCTTGTGCACCCCCAGCTTACTCACTGGTGGGATGGGGTGAGAAGCAGCAAAGGCCTTGGCTCTGCATAAGTTCTGTTCAGTGGTAACAACAAACATCCCTGTGTTATCAACACTGTTTTCAGCATAAAACCAAAACATGGCCTCGTATTAGCATGTATTAGCATGAAGACAATTTAACACTTTCCCAGCTTAAACCAGCATAGTACATCAGACACAAAGCTATTAATCACTTCAATTTGTGCTGATTCTAAATAAATTATATCAAGAGATAAAAAAGCAGATCTCACAGGGACTGAAAACAATGAAACAAATTTGGCTCCATTTCAATTACTTAAAGACTATTTATGCTTGTGTTTTTGTTTCACATTATTTTGTATATCTCCCCTTGCCTTGTTTTTTTATTTCTTACCTCTGCACACTATTTTTTTTTTCCTTTTTTTTTTGTTTGTTTGTTTTTGGGGGGTTTGGTTTTTTGGTTTTTTTTTTTGTTGTTGTTGTTGTTCTTCACCATAGCAGAATGCAAGAAAATCTCTCAGGAGTTTTAAAGGCCAATAAAGCAACCAGTCAATGTTGTTCATCTTTTAAAACTCTTTAACCACTGTAAGAAATTTTCTTGAGAAAGATTTACAAGATAAAGTCAGCAGCAATTAGCTTCCAAAGTGTTCTCTTTTCCAAGTGGTTCACATTTTGCGTATCCTGCTGAAATTGATTAGGTGCATCTTACTGGAAAATCTCTGAGTCTCAACACTTTTGTGTTTAGGGTATAAATTTTTCTGAGGCAAGCTTTTTTTTTTTTCTTTTGTGAGGGGAAAGAATCAGGAAGAAATCTGTTATTATGAAAGAAAGAAATCTACTTTCTGATAGCACATTTTCCCAAATGACATCTGTTTGTTGCTGCTGAGAGATTTTACATGTCTCTGAAAATCTTGATATGATTAGTGATGTTTAGATGATGTTATCAAAAGAGAATATGTTGTTTTATAATTCTTATCTCCATTTTATGAAGTAGGTATTTGTAATACATGAATGTGTATATACTGCAATATGAAAAGTATTGCAAGTATTTGAGACTTAAAAGATATGCACAGGAACAAGACTGAGAATAAAACCTGTCTATTCAAATAGGTGCTTGGACATTCACAATAAATTGGAAATGCCATACATTTAATAGCTTCTGGTTATGCTTATATCAAAAAGACTACTTAGGTAGGAACTGAAGCTGAAAAAGTCTCACTCACTGGGATTCCCATTGAGATCACACATATGTAATCAGAAAAATTCATAAGCATTTCTAGATAAATTATACATGAATCTGAATAAGCAATTAACAGCTTGATTTGATTCGCTCAATTTGGGGATCAAAAATATCAGAGCACAGCTTATGAAACAGGAAAATAATTTCTGTGGTTTTATTCAGGGAGCAAAGGGAAGCCCAGAGAAGACACAGAAGGATGCAAGTTCCTCATAGCAAGTGTTTGGTGAGATGCTCTTACAAAGTGGTTATCTAAAACATTATTTTTAGGCTTAAAACTTGTAACCAACCAGTAAACACTGATTTCTGCATATGCTTTTAAAAGAAGATTTTAAATAAGGATGTGGAAACTGGTTCTTCTGATGACTTTTCTCTTACACATTCTTCAGCCAAATCAGACTTTGCAGAAAAGACAATTTATTTTTCTTCATTTCATCTTCCCATTTCTGGTATATGCACAAGCCTTTAAACATCAAGATTTTCAGTCTCATTGCTGGGCCAATTTCCAACACTCAAGGGTTCAGAATAAAAATAGAAAAATTGCCTTCTCTTTAAAAGAACTATCAAACTCACAACCAAACTACATATCACTCATAAATGTCAAAAGTTTTCCTCTAGTACTAGCAGACAGATTCAGCTAATCTTTATCTTTTTGCTTACTGCCAATACAGTGGAAAACTTGAATCTTTTTTCATGTGTCACTAACTACCATGTCGCTTACCGAGTCATCCAGTCCCCCCATATTTTCTCACCAGTGATACCCAAGTACCACCGAGCACCAAAAGTGTTTAAGGCAGTATTCCTTATCACTCTGTCTTGTTCATTGCAGAGCCACACTGAACACTGTGCACAAAGTTTTTAAAGATTTTTATTGTTATTTCCCCACACAACTCCATTAACCTCAGTGAAGAAGCATTTCCAAGACCTGTTCCTAATGCTTTTCTGTAGTAGTAAAGAGATTAAAAAGATGTTCGCAGATTATAGATTTACAAATTCTCCTATTATAATGTCCCATTCAATTCCCAGAATTGTGTGAAGTGTTTGTCATCTATCTAGTTAGGTATTCCTCAGAGAAAAGAGAAGAGGAAGAGAAGGTCCAATTGTTATTTTAATGTAAAGCTAAGTTCAAAGATGACATCATGAAATGTATTTCATCATTACAGGGAGTTTGTATTCTCTTTTGGGGATACTGCAGTTTTCAGTGGGGCAAGAAGTAGAGCAGTTATCTTTAAACCTTTCTATCAAGCAAATATGTCTGATTTTCCCTCTTGTTTAATGCAATATCCACCTTTGATCATCTATGAAGTACAAGAACATTAAAAATGCTTGGCTTTATTTTAGTAGTTGAGAAATTAATAAAATAGAGTATCTAAGATAATCTTCAAAAATTTCCAGCCTTAAAGCTTTATTAATCAGTTCTAACTTTACATTTGTTACTTAATTTTTTCTGGGGAGCAACAGGGCAGAAAAAGCAATCTTTTATACCACTAGCAGTTTTCTCCATGAAAAAAATCTCCAAACCTTTTGAAGGATGACCCCATTAAATTTTCCTCACATACGCTGGATTTACTTCATTCTGTCTCTCAATCTTACCAAGTGATTTTCTGCAGGGAGAATAAAAGCTCACTTCCAGTCATGATCACAGTTTATTCCTCTGTCTCCTAGATAAAAGATGTGACCTTCCATCAGATGTGTGCTTTCCTTGGTGTTCACTGACTCTTACTCTGTATGATGTAAGGGCCCTGGTTTTCTGCCTTACTAAACACATAGAAGCGTCGTGTATTTGTTTCCCAGTGTGAACCCCTGACCTTTGTGCTATTAAAATGGTGCTCCTGACCATTTGAGAGTTACGGTGTTCTTTGTAAAACACATTCAGTTCACACCTGTATTAATTTACACTTGCAGTTCAACTGCTTTAATGATTAATGGATCATTCAAATCACAGTTGCACTGAAGCATTTTCTGTTGGATTCCTGAGTTTGAAGACTTTTAGCAAGCCTTACAGCATGCTATCCTATAGGATTCCTTTACACAATTGGGAAACACAACAGCTAGTGTAATACTGATCTTCATATGAAATAATTGTTTTCCAGTACCATGACAGAATATCCAGAGCTTATGACACTTGAAAAAAATCACTTTCAGGCTATTTTTATAAAGCTTAGAGAGAGAAAAAAAGAGCAAACTGCAATAAAATGGCAGAATAACATTATATTTTGATTTAATAGTAGCTGAAATGTGAAGGAATTGGGATTTCCTCATGTATGGAACTATTATTTCACTTTAATCCGATAGAAATTTCTGAAAAATGGCATTTTCAGAGGAAAGTATTTTGGGTCACTTTAGGCTTTTATTTTGCCAATCATTTTACAGACTGCATTTCAAAATAGGAAAGTTGCTTTGAAGTAATATGAAAGGTATTTCTAGCTATTTCCTTTAAAACACAGGAAAATAAGATTTTACAAATCTGGTATATTCAGGAGAGTTTTTGCTGCCTCTGAATCAGCATATTCAGAAGGAAATCCATGTTCTAAAAAATCATTTAGTTTTAAATTTTAATTTTCTTTATATACACCACAACCTGTATTTTTTTTTAGATTGTTTAGGAAAAAATATCTATAGATCTTTCTTCAATTAAACATGAACTACATGCTGTAGGATAGAAATATGACAAAACTGTTATAGAATCCTGGATTTTTTAACAGAATAAACATCATAGGAGTCAAAATTTTAAGTTCTATTTTGATATTCATGGTAATTCTTAATAATCTACCAAGAATGCAAAATCATAGTTTTTGCAAAAGTTTTTTTATTTGTATTTTCATAATTATCATTAACCCAAAAAGCAATATAGATCTCAACAAAGCAGTGGGAGTGGATGACAGTTGCCCATGAACTCTAAAAAAGGAATCAAAAGTGAAGCTAGAGAACTTCCATCCAACTGGACCTGCATTGCACACAGTCACGATGCCAGAGATGTGACAGTCTGCCCATTTAGACAAGGGGAACTCTACAGGATATTTGTATACATCATAGGATTTCCATAGAGTAGGATCCTATACAGTATCCTGGGCACTGCAAGCTGGTGAATGTGACTTCCATCTCTTGTAGGATGGAAGGATTAGTAGCCAGGAATATGATAACAGGGGCTATGGAGAAAGTATGTTGGGAAACAGAGTCTTGCTTTTGTAATGAAAATCCTGGCTCACTAGCGTGCTGGAATCATGGGAGAGTTCAATAAATGTATGAATAAGGAGCTTCAGGCAAACACAATACTTTTGGATTTTCAAAAACCCTTGATAAAGTCCTGGACTAAAAATCATCAGAAAATGCAGAAAGGTTGCTTGCTTTGTAGGAGTGGTATGTCTTTTTTCAAACAGAAAATTCCTACAGAACAAGCAGAAAAGTCTTAATGACCAATTAATATAACAGGGACAAGTCAGAATTTATCACCAGTGTATCAATTTTGGACCTGGTTTTATACAGTATCTTCATAAAAAGACCTGAACAAGACAGCACACAATGTAATCATGATGCCCGCAGATTAAGATCTTCCAGGTAGTCAAATACCAAATCAATGTGACAAGTGATAGAAGAAGCTCACAGAATTAAACGTAGGAGCAAAATGTTCACAAATGATCTACAATGTAGATAAATGTAAGGTAACACATCCAACAAAAATATTCTAAACCTTGTCTATGTGATGCTGAACTCGGAACTGGCAGTCTCAGCTATGAAAAGTGATCTGTCAGTTTTCTGAAATAATCTGTTCAGTGTTCAGTGGAAGCCAAAAGAGCCAACAAAATGTTGGGTATCATCAGGAAGGATAATGAGAACAAGACAGATTGTGTCATTTTGCTGCTATATAAAGTCTTGGTACACTTCCTTCTTGAACACTGCATAAAATTCTGGTCCTGTTACTCAAAGTCTGGCAGTTGACAAAAGTGAACATGCCATGCATATAAAGCCAAGAACACATTGTTTGTTCAGGTATTGTTTTAGTAGTCTAATAGTCCATATATTCTAGTTAATGCAGCATGACTAAAACAGTTAAACAAACAAACAAAATCCCTTCCTATCACATACCCCTTTTCTCAGGTGTTATGCACCTAGGTGAATCATGTTTGTTTCCACAGGTTGATTTGAACCAGGCTGGTTTGCTTTAATATTTCATTTAATATGCTGAAGCTATTAATCAGGCTTCGATTTCAACACATTTTTTGGGGGCTTACTCCTTATTAGGGGCTTACTTCCTTGGTCACCTTTCTAAAGGGGGAGGTGGAAACAGCTTGAGGTTTTTTTAGGTTTTTTTCCCCCACTGCAGCAGTGTTTCTTCAGTGATTTGAACTGTATTTCACTAATTTGTTCTCTAAAAAACAGAATGAAACCTGTTCTTCAGTAATTGAGATGGATCCAATGACAAGGACAACAAATTGATCTATCCAGGAATCTGATTCATCACTTGACTAATGTGGAGATTACAATGTGCACTTACTAATCCAGCCAGCCTGTGAGAAGATAAAACTGTCATGAGAAAACCTTGGTGTTCGACAAATGGGAAGCAGCCTAGTGTTTTATCCAATCTTGTGTCAATCTCTTTTCCCCAAAATATGTGACAAGCATTATGTTAAAATCAAGCTCTGGATTTCTCAAATTAGTAACATTTGAAATAGATAATGGTATCCTGTCTCAAAATGACATTATCAGTGTTTATTTAGGATATGAGGACGTCTATCTTTCAAAGACTTTAGGATGACTCAGCCTTATGTATGTGGAAAGAGACACTACTAACACTTTAATTAGTATATAAAGAAGCTGTGGGAACATTTCTATGCCCTAGGTTCTGTCACAAGAAAAGGCCAGTCAGCACTTTTGATAAGATTCAAGCAGTGAGAAGCTTTTTAAAATTGCACAAACCAGTTCATGATTACAAACAGTTAAAATTATGCAAGTTCTAACAATAACATCATATTGAATGTGGTCTCCCAATAGTTAAAATTCTTCAGTGTCATATGCTTATGAACATATACATACCCAACCTAAACTTCATTAAAAGACTGAAGATACAAGTAGGGTTTATTAGAGTTCTTTTGCAAGCCAAGCAGTTTCACAGGCACCAGAACTAATGAAGCCTGGTTTCCTATAGATTTGTGTCTCAGGGTTGATTTGTGAGCCCTGACTGATGAATTCCTTGCAGCAGGGATACATTAAAGATCTGTGCTGGTGTGGATTCTTGCTCATCACATAAAGGGTGAGCTCCTGCCACAAGCTTTGTTGTAGTTGGGCACATATGTGAAAAGTACAGGATCATCTCTCAGGCCACTTCTATACCCAAAACTTGTTGAAACTTACTATCAGTGAGAGCTCTACATATTACTAACAGCTTGCTTAAAATATATTATTGATTTTAAGAGTTAAACTAAGAGAGAGGGGAGTGGAGGGATAAAGGTAACAGCTCTTCCACACCTGCACATTAATATATTGTCACCAAACCAAGTAAAGCCATGCCATTGTTTACCTTTAAATATGTACCTATGCCAGATAAATCAATTAGCAGTAGCAACATGCACTGTCCTTCTAAGCCTAGTGTGCTCCTATTTTTCCAGTTAGGCACAAGCAACATATTGCTGGCTGTTCCTGTGGTGTTCCATGGGACAATTTTGGTTTCATTGTACTACATATTTATCTAACAATTTAAAACATACTTTTACTTGTATAAAATGAAGACTAAAAATTATTTTATCAGGTGAGGTAGACATATTCAAAAGTACAAAGAAATCAATGCGCTGCCTGGCACTTACCAATTCTGCTTTTGAAAAATCTCCTCTCAAGTGGAGTGTGTCAATCTACAGCAGCTAACAGCAGTGGGGAAAAGTGAAAATGTGGCAGAACTCTTACATACCCATGCAAGTCCAGAATTTTAGCATATGACAATGTTATCTTCATTATTTATTACACATATGTATTCAAATATAAATGAAAAAGAATATTTTTTCTTTATTGCTCAGGAAACAAGAGTGCTAGTGGAGAGAGTGATGTTTATTCTTAATGTAAAAATAAATTAATAAAACAAAACACCACATGAAGGATCAATGTGCTAAAATCTTTATAACAGAAATATAATTTTCTCCTTTTTTCCTTAAAATTTCACACTATCAATTTCTGAAGTACTTATATCATGTGAGCACATCCACCCATCCTTCCACTCCCTGCCCCCCACCAACCTACATGCCTTTGTAACTGATTTTTCTTTGGTGCTTGTTCAGTCACTTATTCCTGAGCAGCACAGACTCCCAGGCACATTGGCAGCTAATAATAACTTGATGAAAAGCTGAGTAGTCACTTGAAGAATTCACAAAATTTAATTAATTGAGTCTTTCATATATGTGACAAAAAATGAGACTGCATCCTTACCAAGCTCTGATTCCTTTGTAGTTTCCATTTTTTTCTATGCTAATGAGGAAGTCAAGGGAATATAGTTGTGCAGGGAGAGGTGACTAAAATGAAATTGCTTCTTCCCCACAGTGATAATCAATTGCTAAAAGACAATTTGCAACATATTTTCTTTTTTTTTCTGGGTTTGATTAAATAAGTTTATTTTAGTGCTAGGGTTTTGGGGAACAATTAAAAACAAAACAGAAAATGTACTTCTAATTTTCATCTCTGGTCTTGTATAATGTTTTCATTACGATTTATTTTAAGGGAATCATACTGTTTCCAAACTGGTAATTAGAAATCTGTCAGATTCATCTTAAGATCTAAATGATACCATAAAATGAAAACCAAATTATTTTAGAAGCATCTTAGCCTTCATGTTCATAACTCTGAACCTCTCAAAAACTTTATTCCATTTGAACAATAGAATAAGGAAAAAAGAAGAAAAAAAACCCAAACCCAAAACCTAAATTCTTAAACACTAAACTTTCTTTATTCTCCAAGATACAGCTACTGTGGAAAAAAATTAAAATCTTTAATTTTAGATTTTTATATAAGATGGTTTGAGGTGGATTTTTTTATACTGGCCTACCAGTGCACTAGCCCACACCTATCCCTTCAGTCCTAACAGTAGCCAAGACAACTTAACAAGATAAGTTTTCAATGAGAAATTTCCATTTTACCTTTCTCCTCTTCCTGTCCTGCTGAAGTGGGAAGTGATAGAGCAGATTGGTGGACAGAGGGCATCCAGCCAAGATCAACCCACCACACCAAGCTTTACTTTCATCCAAATTCTTTTTGGAGGGCATTTTCCTGCTCTTATATGATGAGTCATCAGAGGTGAGAAACTGTGGAGTGCTCCCCTGCCTCCAGGAAATTCTAATTGAATCTGAATCAACAGTGTTAATTAGATGAATTGGCAGATTGCTCAGGCTTTCACTTTAGGCTGCTAAACCACAAATGTGTGAAGTTGCTATTTCAGTGCTCTGTAACCCTCTGAGAAATTGCTTGTTGAAATTATCAGAATATGTTTGTCAGGAGATGGTAAAGTTAATTACAGTTTGGGTTTTTTTTTTTCCTCTTATATGAATATACTTTCCATTTCTTCAGTTTACAAAGGAAGAAAAAAGTAGATTTTATTGTTTGGATTTTTTTAAAATCTCATTAAATCTGGGTAGTACTTTTTCAAGTTAAAAATAGAGGAGCTATAATTCTGTAAAAGCATGAGATGGTTTCAGGTTTTCTTAGGCACTCATGATATCCAAGCAAATGCAAATGCACAGCTTATTAAGCTAAACTGATATTTTTTTCTCCCTTTCCTTTTGTGAATGGGACTGCTCTTGCAACTGCAGACAGAAGTGTTTGAAGGCAATTATAAAATGAATGCACATATCCTGTGAGCAAAGCCTCCTTTTGCCAGACTTGCTGACTCTTTGTTTACACTGTGCAATGGATTGCAGCACAGAAATTTCTGAGTTGTCCCCTAGCAAATTACCATGTTGCCAGACCAGGACTTACAGAGACACATGTAGCATTCTAGCACTAGCTCAGGGGATGCCAGCTCAGAAGTCATTCCTTGAGGGACACAGGAACCCCAATTTGAGAGAGGAAGAGGCTGCACATCTTCATAAGGTTTGGATCACACAATCAGGAACATGAGCTGACCTTGGCTATGATAATGGAGGAAAGAAGGATGATTCCATTAGCACCCTGAAGATTAGAAGAAAACTAGGTCTAGTGTTCTGCTTGACTCATGGAACCAAACTTCGCACCGCATGAGGTCATAAAGCAGGTATGTTTATTACAGCGCCGGGTGCAAGGGCTTAGAGCCTCCGAGCTTGCACTCCGTCTCTCTCAGGCACCATACATTTAACCTATAAAATCACACATATGCATGAGATTCCCAAGAAAGGGTCAGACAATGCAAAACAGTCCCGAGAAGTCATTATCATATGTCCCCTCCTCCAGGTGCATGCGTGGTGGCAGCTGGGGGTTGTCTCTGGGGATCCCTCAGAGGAAGGCTCTGTGTCTTTCTGGCGTTGTCTGTTTACTACCTTTGGGGCTGAATGCTTACCAGGAACTGCACAACCATCCAAAACCGGTTTGACCCATGCCCTCTGCAACTCCCTCCACTGCCTTTTGTTTCTGATGGTCAGTTAATCCATGGTTAAGCACGATAACATCACAGACCTTCCTCTTCTGTTTCTACAAAAGAATACTGAGTCAAGTATTTTAAGCAGTTACTAATTTCTAATTTCTGCTGAGATAAGCTTCCTTGCTTCTCTGTCTAGTGTTATGACTGGCTAACAAGCTCCCTATTTCTAAACACAAATTCCCTAAAAGTTGCCTGAATTGCCTAAATCTAGGAACATAGTGGTAGACAGAAGACTGCCCTTATATATCAATTCCCTTTTCACTTTTTCAGAAAGAGAATGCCTGTCAGTCTCATCTACTTTTTATCAAGATAATGCTAGATAGAAAAGATAAATAAAAATTAGATGAAGAAAAAGCAAAACAACACAAAACAACACAAGTATGGAACTAAATCAAACAGTAGGTGGGATCCTCTTTCCATAGCCTGTATCAGAGAAACAATGTATCTCCTTAGTAAATAACAATAATTGTGATAGACTTACTGCTATTCAAAATGACCATAATGTCCATATTGTTAGTACAGCAGAACCATGACCACGAGCAACTCTTAGGGAGGTTATAGGGAAAAAGCTTATAGGGAAAGCTTTTTATACTACTGGGTGCATCCCTGAAGTGCCTATACGCTTATAGATGCCACACAGTGAACACACAGGAGAAATTAGAAGTCTGTGTTCAGCTACAAAGCCATGATCCCATTGGTTTTACACAGGTGCAGTGGAATAGTTCACACAACTGCTATCTGTGCTGCTACAGGTTGTTTAGGAAGGCTCAGCCAGGAAAGTGGAGAGGGTAAGTTGCTCTTTATGTGGAAGATTTGCATAGAGTTTTGTCTTTGGGAAGGGTGATGAGATATCTGAGAGTGGATGGGTCAGGATTGGAGGGAAAATCAACATGAGTGATGCTTCAGTGTGTATTTCCTACAGACTGTCTATTCAGGAGAGAAAAGCAGGTCAGGCCTTCTTCAGACAACTGGAAGAAGCCACACATCGTCTATTCAGGAGAGAAAAGCAGGTCAGGCCTTCTTCAGACAACTGGAAGAAGCCACACATCTTCAGGCTTTTCACCTCATAGGTGACTTGAATCACCCTGACATCTACTGGAGATGCAGCACAGAAGAGCACAAGGTATCCACAAGGTTTTGGGACCACATCATTGACACCTTCCTGATACAGATTACACAAGATCTAAAGGGGAAAGCTGTTCTGCTGGGCCTCCTACTTACAAACAAGAAAGGGCTTATTGGTGATCTGAAGGTCAGAGGCAACCTTGACTGCAATGACCATGATATGGAGAAAATCAAGATACTGAGAATATGGAGCAAGGCAAAAAACAAGTTCACATACTTGTACACAAGAAACGATTCTAACCTCTTCCAGAATCTGCCATTACATAAGGCTAAATAAGAATCTGATTAAAATTCAGAGACTACATCTTCCAAGCTCAAGAATCATCCATGCCAACAAGGAGGAAGACAGACAAAATCTGCAGGAGACCTGCGTGGATGAACAAGGGTTTCCTGGCCAAACTCAGACATAAAAGGAAGCATACAGTGGATGGAAGCAGGGACAAGTAACCTGTGAGGAATACAGATACACTGTCCAAGCATGCAGAAAACAGTTAGAAAAGATGAAGCTCACCTGGGATTGAATATGGCAAGAGAAGTCAAAGGAAAATTATGTAGGTGGCAAAAAGAAGACTAAGGAAAATATGGATGCAGTGCTGAATGAAGCTGGTGATCTGGTTACACAAAACATGGTAAAGTCTAAGTTACTGAATGCCTTCTCCACATAAGCATCTCTACTAGTAAGATCAGCTATAGAGATCAGGAAGAAAATCTGGAGCAAGGCAGATGTTATCATTTGTGGAATATGATCAGGTCAGGTAATACTTACACATACTGGATGTATATAAATTCAGGGTGTCTGATGGGGTGGATCCACAAATGCTGAGAGTTGTCTGATGCCATTCTGACACCATTTTTGGTAATCTTTGAATAGTCATGGTGACTAAGAGAGGTGCCTGAGCACTGAGAGAAAACAAATGTCACTCCTATCTCCAAGAAGGGCGGAAAGGAGAGCCCAGTAAACTACAGGCCAGTCAACTTGCCTTCAATGACTGAGAAGGTGATAGATCACTAATTCTGACATAGAAATCTTTTCAGATGCATCAATAAAAATTCAATCTATCATCTGCTTCCTGTTTTTTTTTTTTTTCAATCACACAGATTCACAGGATCACACAGAATCACAGAATGCTAGGGGTTGGAAGGGATCTTGAGAGATCATCTAGTCCAACACTCCTGCCAGTGCAAGATCACCTAGATTAGGTTGCAAAGGAACTTTCCCAGGTCCAGAGAAGACCCCACAACCTCTCTGGGCAGCCTATTTCAGTGCTCTGTCACCCTCACCATGAAAAAAGTTTTCCTCATGTTCACTCATAGAACCTCCAATATTCCAGCTTTCACTCATTGCTATATCATTGACAAGTAAAGATATTTCTGAAGTTCCTTTTGACTTCATCTTCCTGTTATAGAGAATATTTCCAGTATTTTTGTTCTGTTTTCATTCTGGATAGGTATGTAACCATTTTTAAAAAAGGAACATTTTTTGAGGCTTTATGAGAAGCCTTACAACAATTGCATACAAGAAAGTTACTTGGCTGACCTGTTTGTCAGTACTACAGTCCCTCCTATAGCATATAATTTTACTAACCTCATATCATTTTAGATAGCAAAATATGTCTTTTATGCATGAATTATAGAGAAAAGGTTTCTGGACACTTCTGGCAGACAACTGGAGCCACATGAAACAACGATGCACAGATAATTACACTGTAATTACCACTGCCCTTCATGTTGATTATAGTAGTTGCATACAGATTGCTATAATGGCAAGAAGAAAAAATATTGTCTTCCATAACTGCTCATTTGGCTCTGATGCCAATAAAATCTTACACCGAAGAACTGAAAAGTGGCATCAGACTGCATGTGCCAAGATGCACAGGCTCAATTCCCTTTTTTTTCTGCTAGCAGAAAACCTGCTGCGATCGTTTGAAAGGCCTGTTCAGAGGCCACAGCTGCCTTAGTGTGTCATCTGTGGTCAGGACAAATGCTGGCTGTGACTAAGCTCACAATCCCTATCTTTTCTCAGGTCCCTCTCATAAGGCTCCCAGAGAAAAAAGCATTGCAGACCGGCACTTCTTATGTGAGCGCAGATACTACTGTCTTCTAATGGGGCATGAAAGTTCACTTTGCTTACGGGAGCGAGCAATTGGTTCCTATTCATTTCACTTCACAGACCGAGCTTACTTCGTTAGACACTTTCAAACAAGGTTATCAGCAGCAAAGATATAGGATCATCAAAAATCAATGAAAGCTGTATATGTCTCTGTTGAGGTGGAACAAAATAGTCCTGATACCTTTAGTTTATGAACACTGAAGTATCTGGACAGAAAATGTAGCCTTAAGCAATAAAATAACCATAGATCATCTAAGGTAAGTATACTGGGGAAAGAGCTATCATTTAGTGTCCTAAAATAGACCAAAAAATTCAAGTGACTACTATGTAAGAATCAAGGTATAAAGACCTAAAAAATCGCCAAAGTTTTCATGAAACCCAGACCCAGTGAAATCAATTGTAAGGGAATTCAGTGGAGCAAACACTATTCATTCTATCTGGTATATGTGTATGCTGATCCTACTACAAGACATCATAAATAAATAATTTCCTACTCATTGGGCGACAGAAAGTAAAAAAAAAAATTGTTCAGGTTACAGTGCTTACAGGTTCATCCCTCAGAATGACTGTAAACTTGGATCAAAAGACCAGATTTTATCCAGTGACTTCTTGGTGTTAAGTGAATAAGAAAACATTTTTCTAACACTTTGTGCCTTAGTTTCAGCCTATAAAAGAAGTTGACAGGTAATTCCTCATGCTATGGAGTTGTTTTGAAAATAAACTATAAATACTGGTCTAAATTCATATTGTTTCTTCACACAAAGCTACAACATTTACATTCAAATCTGTTAGCAACATTTTCTGTGTGTTGAATAAACTATGTACTTCATTTGCTACTTTAAGAAATATACACTATTCTTTTTTCATTACTCCCAAATGCCATAGGAATGGTTGGGCAAATAAATAAATATTAACTAAAAAACATGCTTCCAAAAGGAAGAACTGCAGAAGTTTTATTATGGACTGCGTCATTCTAAACATCTAAATTTCTTAGAATGATGACTGTAGTCTCTCAAATTATCTGCAAAGGCACATTCAGACTATAATCTTAATTCTCCGGTGGCAAAGCTGTTCAGAAACCTTTCATGGTGAGGGATGTAAGAAGTATCAGAAGATCCTTTCCTCAGAGCAGCAAGAAACAGTATCAAATTTATCATACATACAATATTTTGTTTTAATTGAACCATGAAAAGGTTATACTCACTTGCTTTTTTCAGAAGTTTGCACATTTTGAAGACAAATGCATGGTGCAGTGACAGATAAAATGAAATAACCATTTTGAAATTGGCTCAACATATGGATATACAATTAACATGAATCGTACCAGAGTTACTCACCAACTCAGTGAGGTTAAGCTGCATAGCATCATGAAAACTTTGAATATATCACCCTGTCGTTTTGCAGCACTAGCAATCAGAACTTTAGATAAACAGCTGAATCTTGACTCTTATTCGACCAGAATTTCCCTTCAACAGTGCAAGGCATTATCAGGTCACCATTCAGAAGAGTACTGGAAATAGTCCAGCTAACTATTTTCAATGTATCATGACTGCAGACACCATGGCTGTTCCCACACCATCCCATTTCCTCTGTGTATCTCTAATGGAAGAGAGTGGCTGTGTCCCATGGTGCCTTAGAAATTATTCGAGCAACAGCTCATGTCGAATGTCACTGTGAGAGTACTTCCTCTGCTCATTTTTAGAGGCAAACCTCAAGTACTTAGGATACAACAGGTGCATACAGAGACAAATATGCTACAAGAAACTAAGACATTTCTGTAATGTGAGTACATTTCTGAAAAGTGAAGGTGCATGAAAATACTTAGCTTACCATCTCACCATTTCTAGAGAATGTGCTTTGCACAATAGAGCTGCCTAACCAGGACTGAACTGTAGGCGCTTAAAAAAATATGTCAATTGAAAAAAAAAAAAACCAACTGTGCTGACAGTGATGACAGTGTTCTACATTTTTATTTTAAATACATATATATGTCAGCTACAATATACATAAAAAAAAAAAATACATATACTTGACTCCACCCTTCTTTTGTCCGAGTCTAATGTTGTAGGATTCAGGAGAAATATGAGATAGGAAAACCAATCCAATTTAAAGTTTCTCCAGACATTTCAATGTGTCCTCAGCTGCAGAAAGGAAAGTTTATTGCAATAAACACATCCTAATATATCTACAGAAGTCATTTGTTAGCTACCAGAGCAAGGCAAATGGGTAGGAGACTTTCTAATCTGCAAAGGCAGATGACTTCATCCTACCTACACTTTGTGTGAGCTCACAAAGAGGAGCTCACACAAAACCCAACAAAAAATCCCACCACCACCAAACAAAAAATCCGAACAGAATAAAAAAAGAGGCTGGGACAGGCAAAGACACTCTCCTAATTCCAGTATTTGTTAGATTTAAGATAAGATAATCAAGTATGCCTCTTTAAGATTTCTACTGATGAAACATACTTGAAAAAACAACATGTTTGAAGAGCTATGCTAATATTTCCTTTTTAATTAATTGCTTTCTTGACAGAAAGTGGAATTGTTACAATCTATTCTGAATGTCTGTTAATACTGCAGTCATTTTTTTACCAGCAAATTTCTATCTAAAGTCTGGAAACAAAGAAAAAGGTGCAAGATAATTTTTTTCTTTTTCCTTCATTTTTCTTTCATGCATCTGCAGTATTAGCAAGGCAGGCAGAAAGGTGATAGAATGAATTAATGGAAGTGGAAATGCAACCACATGTATAAAAGGCACATACTAACAGTATAATATAGCTGGAAACATACTGTTCTAGCATGCAACTTATTATAGTATTTGCCTTTTGTTAGACCCTTAAAATACCTTGTTCACGCATTTCACTCTGAGAAGATAGCATTAAAAAAATCTAACCAGATGCTGTGCAAAATTCTACTTTAAAAAGTTTATTTTACATGAAGATTAATAAAGCAAATCTGTAGTGTGGATTGAAAACCCCTAATGTAAGGATATACCGAAACATATATGCCTATGGTCTATGTTTTTAGGAATAAAACCTAGATTAAAATTTGTTTGAACCCTAGATAAAATTCTTGAAGCAAGAATTCTTTATCATTAATAAATACAATTATAACTGTTGCGTATAAAATACTAAACTACCCTTGTTTACATAGCATGTGCATGTCCCCAGAGATGTAATTAATAATAAATCCATCTTTCACCATTTGGATGCTTCAGTTTTGTACCTTTCCCCTCTTCTTATCATCATCCTCAAACATGCTTTGAAAGAAATAAATAGGGGTCAACCTGTAATTTCTGAGTAAAAATTTAAATGAGGCTGTGAAGCTGCAAGTCCATATGAATATGTAAATTGCTCTTTCAGTCTCCTCTGAACAGGAATGTAAAAATAGATATTCAATATTTGGCATTAATCAAAAGCTTTATATATTGTCAAATATTTGGACTAATTAAAATAATTTATAACAAGCTAAACACATACTGTTGATAATTGCAAATATTTTAACTTCAGTAATTCCATACATCAAAGCTATCACTAAGTCTAATTAGGTTAATTCATATCAGCTTTGATAGTTGTGGCCCAGTAAATACAATTATATTTGTCACTGCTGGGTACGGGCGTCAGGCCCTGGGCAGTATTGGGTGGAAGGGAGCTGACAGAGATGTATGAAATGAATGCCAAAAGGACCCCAGAGCTGAGAAGAGAGTGACCCCAGTGCCAGTATGCTCCTTCCAGTAAGAGCTCAGGTGGTGGCCATGGGGATGATGTGCCCATCCCTCCCAGATCTTTTTATAGAAGGAACCATCAGCCTCAGGCAACGCTGGACCACAGCAGGAGAGGCAAGGTAGAGGTACTGGGAAGACAGTGATTTTAACCGTGCTATTACTGAAGCTTTTCTTAATGGAATAAGGACTGAGAGAGCGAATACATTACTCGGACTAACACCGAATTCTTGGTTCCATGTATATGCTGTATTCCCTGTCACTTGCCTGAAGATCAGTGTGATGTTTTCTAGCATGCAAGGAAATGATGCTGTCATCATCAGGTTCAGTTAGATGGGATTAAACAACCAGATCTCAATTTAGATATCATAAAGTACATCTAGACTCTGAGAATGATGCACAGAAAAGGTGTGACTTACATTTCTGAACCCATAAGATGTGCAATATAATGTATTCAGTATTGTCATACATAGGATTGAAGTACCTGGTATTTTCTAGTCATTTATGCAACATGTTTTTAAAGAATTTTTTTCAGAATACCTTTAAGCTAAAATTCATACAGTGAGTAGTGGAAGTGTTAACTACTCCCTGTCATGTTGTGCTTTCACACAAACACACACACAGAGAACTGTAGGGTTTGGAAGGGACCTCAAGAGATCATCATTTCCAACCCCCCTGCCAAAGCAAGTTCCCTAAGGGCTTTGTTCTACTGCTTTTATATAAAACATTAAACATAAATAAAGTTAGTTCTCACTTAATGTAAACAGCATTATTAATTCACTGAAAAATCTGCATGATATTTCCTCTTTCACATCTGTCCTTCACATCACTTACATTGGGCAATGGTTCCAAATTGCATTGTCTAAATTGATTTACTGTGAAATAGTTCTTAATTAATTTATTTCTCATTATCACATTTATTTATTTGTATTTCTCCATTTTCTCTAAACAATGTAATTCAAGGCTAGTAAGTTTGACATGGTATATGAAAGTAAAATTAAGTTACTGCATTCTCATACTTTTAGAAGTAAGGGGGTTTTTTCCACAACACTCAGGTTGAGAAGAAATTTGTGCAGCAAGTGCTGGTTTCCACTTTCTAACTGAATTTGGCCTCTTCAGCCTCACAGCCCATATAAGCCCTCCCTGAACGAGTGAGGGACTTATTCTTCTCCCCAGAGAATAGTTAAGATCCCCAGGAAGTAGATATTGGTGTAGGCAAAGGAATGGCAGCATTAGAGGAATCAGACTGAAATAGGGCAGAGTGCTTTACAGTAAGTGGAAGCTAGAAGATTTACAAAATTTCTCAGGTAAAAAAAGCTATTCCACTTAAATCTTTTCCTATAAAGAGCAAAGCAAGAAGCCTCTACTTCCTAACACTCCCATTCATAGAATCACAGAATGGTTTGGGTTGGAACTGATCCTCAAAGATAATTTCTTTCCAACCCTCCTGCCATAGACAGGGACATCACTCGTGAGATCAGTTTGCTCAAAATTCTGCCCAACCTGACCTTGAATACTTCAGGGACAGAGCACCCATAACTCTGGGCAACTGTTTCAGTGTCTCACCAGCCAAACCATAAAAAAATTCTTCAAAATATCTAGTCCGAATTTAACATAATTTCCTTTTGTCCTGTCAGTACAGGCTTTTGCATAATTTCTCTCTCCCTCTTTCTTATAAGCCTCTTCCAAATATTGAAAGGGTGCAATAAGGTCTCACTGAAGCTTTCTCCTCCCTCTACTGAATAACCCCAACTGTCTCCGCCTTTCTTCCTAGGAGAGGTGGCTGTTCTGTGAACCTGCTTTCTTATGCTGGATATCCCAGAGCTGGACTCCAGATGAGATCTCACAAAAATGGAATAGATGGGAAGAATTATCTCTCTTGACCTGGATATGGAACTTCTGAGTCCAGAGGAGGGCCATAAGGATAATCAGAAGGCTGCAGCACCTCTCCTATGAAGACAGGCTGAGAGAGTTGGGTTTGTTCAGCCTGGAGAAGAGAAGACACAGGGGAGATCTTATATCAGCCTTCCTGAGAGAGAATGTAACAACAGGACAAGGGGTAACAGTTTTAAATTGAAAGACAGTAGATTTATATTAAACATTAAGAAGAAATTCTTCACTGAGGGTGGTGAGATAATGGAAGAAGTTTCCCAGAGAAACTGTGGCTGTCACCTCCCTGGCAATGTCCAAGACCAGGTTGGATGGGGCTTTGGGCAACCTGGTCTAGTGGAGGGAGTCCCTGCCCATGGCAGGGGTGTGGAAATAGATGGTCTTTAAAGTCCCTTCCAACCCAAACCATTCTGTGATTCTATTTTTCATCTCTTCCTGGGATGAGTCCATTGCAGGGAGGGGTGGAACTAGATGATCTTTGCGGTCACTGAGACTATGTAGAGTCCATGACCCTACAGTGACCTGTTGGACTTTCTTCTTTTTATGCACCCTAGGATATTATTTGCTTTCTGGACTGTAACGCCTATTGCTGGCTCATGTCCAGTTGTTTTTCACCAATATCCACAAGTCCTTTTCCATGAGGCTGGTCTCAATGCATTCACCCTCCAGTCTATACCAATACTGGGGATTGCTCTGATTCAGGTGCAAGACTTTACACTTGGTCCTGTTGAACCTCATGAGGTTTGCACAGGCCCATTCCTTAAGCCTGTCAAGGTACCTCTGGATGGCATCCTTTCTCTCTAGCAAATCCACTGCACCACTCAGCTTGGTGTCATCCACAAACTTGCTGAGGGTGCACTGATGAAGACATTAAATAATCTTAGTCCCAGTAGGAACCCTTGAGGGGTGTCCCTGAGGAACAGCACTTGTTACTGTTTTCCATTTAGACATTGAGCCATTCATTGGCTGTCACTCCTTGAATGTGGCCATCCAGCCAATTCCTTATCTGTCTAACAGTATCTGTCTGACCCATATCCCTCTGATTTATCAGCAAGAACATTTTTGTGTTACTGTATCAAAGGTCTTACAGTATTCAAGGTAGATGACACACAGCTTTTCCCTTGTCCACTGATGCAGTTACTCCATCATAGAAGGCCACTAGATTAGTCAGGAACAATTTCACTTTGGTAAAGCCATGTTGGCTGTCTAATCACCTCCCTGTCTTCTCTATGTTTGGACATGTTGTTCAGGAGGATCTGTTCCTTGATCTTAAAGACACAGAGGTGAGGCAGTCTGCTCAATACTTCACGTGTTAAGATTAATATCAACAGCTGCAATCCCTTTTATTTTAATAGAAATTACTGTATGATAATGTTATGAAGAACCAAACTGAAGATTCTTCTCTTAGTCCCTGCAAGGCACATGGGTATGAGATACAGTCAAATAGGTGGTAAAACCCATCCCAGTAGGCCAAAGTACAGGAGAGGTTTCATAAGCTGACCTGTTTTTCATATGCCTGTGTTATTCAGTTAACACGTATATCTATTTATTGACAGCATAAAATCCTCTTCAAAATCTACTGCTGTATGCACCTGCAGCAAACACTCATTACTGCCTTTATAATGTGGTGTGAAGACTGCAATATCTGTCTTTCTCATCCATGGCCCAGAATCATGATGGGAGAGGGGATTGCCAAATAGCTCTTCACTCCTAATTTTGCATCTTAGAATGCCATCTCATTGTTTATATTAATCCCGTTTCTCTAGTTTCCTGTTGTCTCAATGAAGCAGCTGAAAGTTGTTTTCAATGAGAAAATTACATCAAATCCTCTGATGTCCACTTTATAGATCCTACATTATAGTGTTAAACAACCAGTGGCACATACAAGATACTTAAAACACATTTTGAAGGAAAATTAAACTTAACAAAATAAATCTTCAAGAGCTATATTATTTTCAAATGACAAGCAGGTTAGACAGTATCAATGAAATAAGACAAGCAACCCAATCTTAAAAGGTACTACCATGGTATTTTCCTTCTAGGGCCTTTAGTTACAGTGCTAGCTGTTCAATATCTCATGTTCTCTGGATCTAAAAGTATGGCAACAAGAAAATGAATTAGGGTTTTCTTTTTTGTTAGAGACAGCTAATGGATTAGTACAACTTGGCAAGATGCTTTAGGACCCGATAATCCACCTTAACCCAGACAATTTTAGAGAAATAAAAAATCCTGAATTTGCTGTTCTAGCAGCAAATAAAACATTTTAACTTGAACTATTTCAGTAATCAATATCTAATCTGCACTTACAGCATTTTTATTTTACTTAAAAAGTAAAAGGGCAAAAAGGTGGAGTGTTTTGTAGCCAAAGAAGGAGCTTCAGCTTTGTTATTTCAGGTCTGTTTTGCCACTGAAAGTTCCTGTTTCGTGTTTCCTATATAGGCAAAAGAGGCAATACATCTTTTCCTCTGAGTTACTTCTTGATTTCTAAACACCAGCCTTATTTTGTCAGTTTGTTACGGGTTCTTTTTAGGTTTCAGCTGATCCCATTGGCCATACACAATCACATTATCCTTCTTTCAATTATTATGTTGGCACTATAAGGGTACCTCAGATATTCAAAAGCATTTGAACCTCTGGATCACACTTTACTCTCTGGATTGCAACAAAAACTCTTAACATGTCTATATTGCTGCATCAAGGCACAGAAAATTACTGATAAACATGATTCTAGTTGAAATTATAAGGAATTTTATCTAGGTTATAGCTGGACTAAGGAGTTAGAATGCTTTCTATTGGGTATTCTTTGTCGTTGCTTTCAGAGACCTGAATTAGATGACAGAGTAGAAAGGATTTTTTTATTAGCAAAGTTATTGCAAACTGAATCTCATAATTACAGATTAGTATTTCATTTATCTACTGCTTGTGCAGGATATAGGCATTTGAGATAGTGAATGCAGAAACTGGGACCATATAAAAGTGTTGGGGGATGGCTAGCAG
>VXBZ01009570.1:210668-225082 GCA_013399135.1 Heliornis fulica | reverse complement strand
TGCTAGCCATCCCCCAACAGGCTTTATGGGATATTTCTTTAATAAATCAGAGCCTTTTTAATTATTATTAATATTTATTTTATTTTAATAGGTAGAGAGTTAGAGGATAATGTTCTTCTAGACCTCGGAATAATCTCATGTTATTTGCAGCTTATCACATGGGAAATACAAGGTATCCCATATTCCTGGGGTAAAAAGGAGAAAAAAGAAGTAAAATGTTTCAAAATATGTTAGGAAAATAATTGCAATGTAAAAAGAACAAGTTGTCTGCATGTTTCTCTTTACTGTTACATAGTGAATATTGTTCTGCTGATCACCACATCATGAAAAAGGCTTATGTCACAAATGTGAAGAGCAATGATGCAAATACAGTGTATTATTTCAGTTGTATTTTACTTTTGTTTCAATTTCTGTACAGGTAAAGATGTGTTTGAGGCGTTTTATAAGAAAGACTTGGCTAAAAGACTGCTGGTTGGAAAGAGTGCATCAGTAGATGCTGAGAAATCCATGCTGTCAAAGCTTAAACACGGTAGGTGCATTGAGATGTGTTTTATCTTTATTACTTTTTGGCATGTAATTAAGAATCCCTATTTTCTCATGCTCTAAGAAGTGACAAGCCAGATTCTAGTGAGCACATCCCAGCTTTCATTGTGCTCAGTGAGAACTGTTGGGCTGACCTCTTAGATGTGTGACCCATTCATCTGATGTACCTACAGAGGAACAAAACCCTTAAAAAACATACCTGTTTGTGGGTGCTCTGCCCCTGGCAAATCTGGCTTGGCTGTCTGGGGTTAAACCTTTATTACTTGTTCTGTGCCTCTTTGTAATCATGGGATCTTTGCTTTAATTTGTGTGACAGAATGTGGTGCTGCTTTTACCAGCAAACTGGAGGGCATGTTCAAGGACATGGAACTGTCAAAAGATGTCATGGTTCAGTTTAAGCAGGTACAGTTAGTTTATGTCTGTGTGCTAAATTATCAGTAGTGATGGGGAGGCACTTGGTGGTGTAATACTTGGGATTAAGCTAAAATAGAAGGAAACAGCATCTGATGGGGTCCTAATCATAGTAAGAGTCATAGTTCTTTTTCTAGAACAGAATTTATTGTGCATCTGTTCGGAGAGAATCTTATTTTACAGTTTATTTTACTTCTTTTAAAGTAAATTACAGTCTAAATACTACATAGTAGTTCAGCTGCCTGACATCCTTTAAATTCCACACCCCTTTATTCCTGTGAGCTGTTGCTACTCTGCTGAATTCTTTGTGGATGACCCACACCAGAGAAACTGCCTGGAGGTTGCTAAGTGCACAGAAACCATGTCTGTGTCATCTCCAAGTTTGCAACCTGTTGGTAGCCAAGGGAATGCTTGGAGGAGCTACTGTATGTGCTCACTCTGTTGTTGCACGTCTCCCTGGGTACCTGTTTTGGGCTGTTAGTGAAGAAAGGATGCTGGCGTAGAGATCTGACCCAGGAATAAATACTCTGGCAACTTTTCTGTCCCAGACGTTGCAGTCTGGCTTGACCGATGCTGTCCTCAAATTCTAAGAAAACATGTTTTTTAATAGACTGGTGGAAGTCCCGGTTCTTGCCCTGGCTTGATGGAAAGCTTGCTTTTTTGCTTTATTTGTGTGTGATTGAAGTTCCTTTGGTATTAATACCCTGTAAAGACAGTGGTCTAGAATGCTTCAAGGCATGTTGTACTTTCCTTTTTACTTCTAGCTTCTTGCTGTGTTTTGAAATGGAGGTGTGGGAATAATAAATAGTCAGGTCTAACCAAGGAATGGGGCCTGTGGAAATTTTTCATTATTTTATACTTCATATTTCTAACTTATTATATATCTTCTCTAATTTAGCTCGAAAACAATATGCTTGAATGATTTTTTTTTATCTCTTGTATTTTAGTATATGCAGAACCAAAGTGACCCAGGAAACATAGACCTAACAGTAAATATATTAACTATGGGGTATTGGCCAACTTATACACCTATGGAAGTCCACTTAAATTCAGAGGTTGGTGCTTGAATTCTCCTTTTGAATGCACTTTATGGAGGGGTACCGTAATAAATGACATAGGGAGAACTAGTGCCTTCATTTAATGGATTGTTTGTTTTGGTTTGGTTTTTTTTTTTCCTAGATATTTAAGGGGATTGTCTCATTTTAAAGATTCCAAAATAACAAAAAATAAATGATAGTGGATAAAACTACCTTTTTCAGACTGATTGTACAATTTAATATAGAGTTTTCTCACCTTTTTAATTAACAATGATAACAATACAAATAATTACAGTAAAACCAGTGTCCTGTTTAAAATTGCAATCAGGCACTTAGAAATTTAGAACTGGACATTTCACCTTACTTTAGTCAGTTTTGAACTATTAATGGTTACATTGCTGCACTTTATCTTTTTCTGTAAGATCCTTCATCTGTTCCCTGCAATAGGTCTCTGAAAACTAGCTCCTGCATTTAAATGCCTGTAAAACCTTCCAAGTTTGGAAACTTTTGCAAAGCACCTATCAGTAATGAAAGAAGTTGAAATATGTATTTGAAGTCCTATTTCCTGTGATACATTGTTCGATGTGAGATGTGGGAAGTGCTTCACAGGGCAAAGGTGGTAGCAAGGTCCCGTTCAGTTTAGATGATCTGGCAGCTTTTGTGCTCTTCCTCCTGTGGCATCTTTTCCTCAGTAATAGGCTACTTTGGAGGGATCCAACCCCTTCCTTAGAGATAAGAGGGTGTAAAGGTCTGGGATCAGACTTGAATCTGTATAGGAGAAACTGAAGGAAGAACTTGGCAGCCAGTGGTGTGAGATGTATGGTTATTGTCCAGTGGCTTCTTGGTCAGATGCAAAAGTCTAGAACAAAACTGGTATTTATTTTTGAGGTGCAAAACATTTTTCAGGGGTGTTGTTTTACTTTTGTTTAAAACAAACAATATAACAAAAAAAATATAAAAAACTGGTTTTTCAATTGAGGCTTTATTTTCGGTGCAGTAGTTCCAGTATACTTGAGCAGAATTCTGCTTTTGTATCCAGCTTTTCCACATAATAAACGATGTTGAGGAGAAAAAAGAAATTACATGTGTGAAATAATCCTGCATCAGTCACACTAATAAATGTGTTTCTGTCTGCTTTACAGATGATAAAGCTTCAAGAGGTATTTAAAACCTTTTACCTGGGAAAACACAGTGGTCGAAAGCTTCAGTGGCAGACCACTCTAGGGCACGCTGTTCTAAAGGCGGAATTTAAGGAAGTAAGTTTGCTCGTGCAACTCTTGGCCTGGGGGATGAAATCTAAGTCAGTTATTTGGAATCTAGCTACGTGTTGTATTTTTTTAAAAAAAAGGAAGTAATGTTTTTATGAGGGAACAGTCAGAATTCAATGCTGTTACTTGGTACAGACAGTAGGCTTTTTATAATTAAACTAAAATACTACCTAGAAAATGGAAAACAACAATACCTTTTGGTAACGTTTGATAGCATTGTTTCTCATTCAAATAAAGTTATAATAAAGCAGGAATTAATAAAAGAAAATGCAGGGTCTTTTTTATTTTTATTTTTTTTTATTTTTAGTATGGAATTGTTTGGATCATAGAAATACATGTGACATGCTTTTTAGCATGCTTCACTGATACAAAAAGAGACTGAAGGGTGTTAGTCACATAATGACTGGTTAAAATTGAAAAGCTTGTTGAATTATTTAAGTCTTAAATAACCACGTTGTTTCTCACTGTGGTTTTGTTTTGTCTCACGGCATATCTGGTCTTCGCTAATCGTGCAGCTTAATTGAACCAGGGCAAAGAAAAAAAACTTGAATTCTTTTACTAACTTAGTGTGACAGTGAAACTTAGAGGTTTAGGCATTATGTAATAGTCAGACTGGTTTCCAGTTGTGGGTTGACGGAAGTGTTTACAGCTGTCAGAAGAGTTTTATATTTCCTTTCCCTTGCCTGTTTGTACACATTGTGCTACTGATAATAATCTCACTCTGTGTCACAGTAAACCAAAATTATCTTCTGTTTGGGTTTTTTTTCATATTTGATCCAATGCCAAGATTTTTTTTTGCATTGGTTAGCTCATGTCTATAAAATGAAACTTGGGTGAAGTATGACGAGATTCACTATTGATAGCGCCAGAGCCAGAATTTCGTGTATTGTAATTAAAAAGAAGTAAGCGACATGAAGTAAATACAAGGGCATTCTAATGAGCTTTTGCTGTGTGCTGTATTGCTGCTGTTAGAGGAGCAAATAAAAGAAGTTTTAAAAATACCCTGTTTCCTCAATACTGCATTCAGGCAGATTCTTCTGTGTGCCTGGCATTCTAAAGCACACGTCTCTTCTGGAAATAGAACAGAAGAATGGATGGCTTCTGTAACTTGTCAGCTTTGGGGGCTGCAACAGAAAATGTTCCAAATATTACTTCTAATGATTTGATATTTCTTTTTTAGGGAAAGAAAGAATTTCAAGTATCGCTCTTTCAGACATTAGTGTTGCTTATGTTTAATGAAGGAGATGAATTCACTTTTGAAGAAATTAAAATGGCCACCGGTGTAGGTAGGAAGAATTCTTTTTGATTCTTGTAATTACTTGATGAATAAATTCCAATTATGATTTGGTATGTAAAGGCCTAATTTTAAAAAAAATTTGCTGATATCATTAGGACAAACTTTATGAGCTAATACTATATAGACATCAGAGGAGATGAGGAATACAATCTGATGGTACTTCCCAGTGTAGATAAAATAGATACTTCACAAAATGAATAGTAAGAGCTGTGTAGCATACAGTGCTACAAGCAAGCATTAGATTTATAGAATGTATCATTGCAATTCTTAATTTTAAGTGATAAAGCCTGTTTGTTTTGTGTACAGGTTATTTTTGTTTCGTTGTGGTTTCAAATGCTATGTTTTGGAAACTATCTGTTACAGAATTGCTGTCATTTTGGGGTGATTCAACAGAGTGTTTTCAGTTCTCCATTACTGGTGCTGGAGTGCCCCATTTACAATAGGTCTGATTAAGAGGAGCAGTGTCCTGGAGGGTGTGTGCTTTGTAGCTGTCTCCCTTGGCACTTGAAATCTGAAGGCCAGAGAAAACTGAGGAAAAAGTATAGAAGGTTTTTTCAACCATCTGCGGTGTCTGCCTTCTGCCTTCTTATGATCTTGGGTGAATTTTTTTTCCCCCCAAATTTGTACACTTCCTTGAAATAGTCACAGCCTTTGGCATTAAAAATTACAATGTTATCATCTCTTTACTCTCTGGAACTTCTGCATTGACCAACTGGTCGTGCCCAGTAGCCCTTCGCATGTTGAATCTTAAGATTTAACCCAATACAGCAACTGCCGAAAGAGTATTTGAACCCTTGTAAGTACTACAGTATTGTAAATATATTTACTAAAATACTGTAAAATGGGGCTATCAAGAATCCCTGTGGTTCAGAATGGTGCATTGCAGAAGGCAGTATGGCCCAGGTGGCCCAGCTTCTTGGCGTCAGTGCCTCAGGTTGCTTAGTCATTTGCTCCATTAATGCTAAGGGAGCTGAAGACAAATCATGACAGTGGCATGATAAGTATCAGGATATTCTGGAGAGGCTCGCTAGGTCAGGGTACAGATCCAGATCCTGCTTTCTTGTCTTGTCTTGCTGCACCTCGGAGCTTTCCCTCTGCCTGCCTGACAGCAAGAGATAAAATCTGCTTATGGATTTTATGCAAATATGGAGATGCATCCCATTACACCACAACAGAAAGGATTTCAACAGACAGTTTTCAAGGCAGCTGGATAGAATTGATAGTTGGGAGCTACCTGTGTTAATGTTGTCCTTGCACTGAGTGCTGTGTTTGTGTTTCTCTCCCCTGTGGGGAAATCATACAGGAAAGCTGGTAACGAGGACAGTTCAAGGACCATGGAGTACACACAGGGCACCCAACAAACACTAAACCCAAAGCATCAGGTGGAATTCTGCCCCTATAGGGTATCGCTGTCTTCATCTGCGTTACCCGGCATAGTTGGAATTCACTGTTACAATAAATTGTCACCAATCTCTAAATGTAAAGATCTGAGGTTGTTCCTGGTTCATTACTGCAGTAAGTAAATGCATAAACTTTCACTTGGAGGAAGAATGGTTGCCTTCTATTTGGTAACCGTGCTTCTCTGAGAGATGTTGTCCCAATACACCCATGTAGTCACCTGCCTTCCTTATGATCAGAAACCCTTTAGGAGCTGCAGGTTTTACTTCAGTGACAGGTAGGAATTTGGAGATTCCTTTGGCATATCGGCCAATTTTTAGTAATAATGGAACAGATCGAAGTTTAAAAAATAAAAGCCCCTCCATTGGAAGTTAAAGTATTTTAGGACTAACAATAGTGATTGTAATCTTCCAGCTACACTTCACTGATCGTCATGGGATTGCGAAACCTTTCTTTTAATTTTTAGACTAAAACGCTGTTCAGGAGATCCAGCTCACTTAGTGATAATTTTACATTGTGAATAGAAGTATTCCAGAGACCACAGAGGCTGTTTAATGCAAGCTCTGGATACAAGACTTTGCAACAGAACTATTGGAATATGTTAGACTTTATTTTATCTACTTGTCCAAATGCTTTTAGCTTTATATCTTGCTAGATAAAATTTTCCTCACCCTCTTCCTCCTGCTACTTTCCTGTTGCAGGGGAAGTTGTGACTATAAAAGCTGTCAGCTCTGCTTTCTCACAAAACATTGTCCTATCAATATAGACTTCCCTACTTTTTTATTTTGCTACATATTTTTCAGGTATGTGTGAAGAATAGGGATAAATCTTAAAATGGGTGGCTTGAGTTTCTTGTCATCAAACGTGGGTTTTTTTCTTTCTTTCTTCTGAAGTCCTGTTACTACCAAACAAAACAGAAGCAATAAAACCAGGCTCATGCCAGTTCTGCTTGTGCTCTTGGCATTTGCCTGTGAAACATGTGAGACCAAGTTTGAAAGCTGTAAGTTGTTAAACCTAATTGGAACTTAACTGGAAGAAGGTATTCATGTAAAACCAGTAACTTCTCAATTGTCATTCTAGCTTGATCACACAGAAATCTTCATGTTAATGTTTTGTTCATTTCTTCCCGTACTTTGAACTTCTTCACAGAGGACAGTGAGTTAAGAAGAACCTTACAGTCTTTAGCTTGTGGAAAAGCACGAGTATTGGTTAAAACTCCAAAGGGCAAGGATGTAGAAGACGGAGATAAATTCATCTTTAATGGCGATTTCAAGCATAAATTGTTTAGAATAAAGATCAACCAAATCCAGATGAAAGAAACAGTATGTATTTATTTTTCCCCTTCATTCTGTTAAGTGTTTCTCTGTGTCCCACATGAAAAGACAGAAGAATCTCTGCATTTCCTCTTGTTACTTGTGTATATGGAGAAACATGCATAAATCTTTGGGAGTTGTGATGATCTGCAGAGGCAATAAAGAGTTTAAAACTCGCTGCAACTGAAACAGCTTAGGTTCCTTCCTGTGATCGCAAGTTTAAATGCCCGTATATTAAACTGATAGGATCTTGTAGATGCTTCAGTCCAGTCTGGAAGTTTCCGTTGTATGCCTGAAGTGTTGGTGCTGAGTGAACCATGAATCAAATGTCACCTTGTCACTCTTTATTTAGCTGGTAAGAGTCATTGCAGTCAGGGTTCTCCCTGTTGTTGCAGTGGATGTCTTTGTTGTACTTGAATCCCCATTTGTGACACAAGGTGATGTGTTTTAATTAACATTGGGTTGTTTCTTTTTTGCTTTTGCATATTAAAATCCTTAGAGGTTAAATTTGAGTTGAGCAGTTTGGTACAGTTGAGCTGCCAGACTCTTACATCTTCTCTCGAACATCAGAGTGTGGTTTTAAGATTTTTAGTTTAATTTCTCAAATAGATTTAAAAGAAGTCATGCATTATTTTTTTCTTTACGTTATCCTTAACTTTATCTTTGGTGGCTTTAGCAATGCAGTCAGTATCCCTTAGTTCTTAGCATACAGTAGTGCATACATCTGTCTCAAAGACACGTAAGGATGCACAAGTTTTCTTTCATTGGAAAAGTTAACTATAGAAATCTGATTGATAAGACATGGCGATAAAGGTGACATAAATTGTGATGCTGTATTGCTTTCTAGGTTGAGGAACAGGTCAGCACAACTGAAAGAGTATTTCAGGACAGGCAATATCAGATCGATGCTGCAATCGTACGAATAATGAAGATGAGAAAGACTCTGGGTCATAATCTCCTTGTTTCTGAATTGTATAATCAACTGAAATTTCCTGTAAAGGTAACAGATTTTGTTTTTCAAACCATCCTGGGATTATCTAAAACATGTAATACATTTTTCCCTTCAGTTTGTCCATAGGAGTAAGAAATTTGTAATATGTCTGAATCACATACAAAGATTAAAGTATTAAAATGAGTTTGTGAACAGAAATAAGCCAGACTATTAGTAGGAAATTAGGTATTTACTGTGGAGAATTTTCTTAGACAGATGTTGGCAGCCCTATTTTTCAATAAATAAAAATTATTTGCATTTACATTACTAACAGGCATATTTTACTGGTCTCATCTTTTTCCTGTAGCCTGGCGACTTGAAGAAGAGGATTGAATCTCTCATTGACAGAGACTATATGGAGAGAGACAAAGACAACCCCAATCAGTACCACTATGTTGCATAATGGAGAGGAAGTACTTTTATTTTGAAAATAAGTAAATAAAGAACCACCCCAAAAAATGAAAACCAAAATCATCTACATATATCTTCAGGATGCAGAATACCTAAGCTGTTCCAGACTTTGTTTTAGCAGATTTCAGGTTGATGCATATTATTCAACCAGCTGCATGCACTGCTGTGGAAGAGAAGCAAAATGACATGTTAACTGATCATCCTTGTTAAGACTCCTAATTAGTTTTAAACACTGTGTTTTTTATTTCTTTTAGTTACTCTTCTGTTCTTTTGTGTTCTCAAGAGTTTAGTTTTACAGTTTTGTTTAAGTGTCATTGAAGTTGGATGGAAAGGTAAAATTGCCTGTGTGAGAAATACTTCTGTGATGGATGCAAGCCTGGCTTCCTCGTTTGTGCGTTCCTACCTGCATCCATAAAGACCCTATATGCTGCATTCTTTAGCTACGGTGACAACTGGGGTAACGTTTTAAAAACCCTTAATTGACGAACACTTACGTACAGGCAGTGTTGTTGAGATACACTGAATTTTTGAAATTTCGCACCATGAAAACCCTTAAACTTGTGTTCAGTTCCTTTTCTTTCAGATGATTATAAACTTCAATCTGGTTTGGACAAATCAGGTTTTGAAGTGAGATCCTTGAAGTGCCAAGAGGACAACCCGTGTTCATGTGTGTAGTGAGTTGTTGGATTCTTTAGCTCAGATAGGGGTTATTATTTTACTACCGCTGCTGGCTTGGGTGGCAAAGAGTAGGTCCGAGTCAAAGAGGCCCTTACCTCATTTTAGGGCACCCAGTGTTTATCACTGTTGATGCAACTGCCGTAACATTTAGTTCTGCCTTTAAAATAACATACAGGAAACCTACTGTACAGCGTGCTCCTCTTCAAACAACAAAAGCTTTTTAAAAAAAAAAAAAATTATTCTCTGGTCTTGACATTGTGAAAGCATAGGTTTTTTGTCTTGAAAGGCTAAGGATTTTGTGAGTACTTTGTTACATATTGTATATGTGTAAGTTGATTTGCATTAAAGAACGAACGACAGTGTAGTTCTGTTAGAGAAGTGTAACTATTGGGAGACGCCTTTTGTGGTAATACTTACAAGACCCTGTTTATTTTCCGGATTTGCATCCTGGTATGTCTCCTTCTGACACAGAGCTACCCAAGGGAGTTTTGATCATGGCATAAACAAGAGTTTAACTGAGCAATATGTGCTTGAGAGATACCTTAATAAGTTTACACAACAAGTTAATGCATCAGTTAAATGGCTGCCACCTCTTCTTAAAGGAATCATTGCTAAGAGTTGACATCTTGTGGATTTACATATTAAAAGTCCCTATTCTGTCATCTGATGTCATTAATTGAATTGCATTCTCCTGGATTATTTTTGTTCCCTTTGTGTTTAGAAACTAAATACGTTTATTGTATTTAAAACATATTTAATATTGTAATTTAATGTAGACTTATTTTAATATTTGAATCTTCAGTTAATGCAAATAAAATCTTTGATGCATATTGAGTATTAATTTCTTTGCCTTTTTGAGAATGTGGCACTTGAGCTTACTCCTGCGGCTTGTTCTTTATCATTGATGGTACCATTCGCCTTGGAATTCACTCTCTGTGCATAAGGCAAGCCGATGGGTACAGCCTTCCTGTCCCGGACCCTGGCTTCCTGGTTCAGTAGTTTCAAACAGTAGATTAAAAGCAGCGGCATTATCCTGAAGATGAGGGAAATGGGTTCTGCCTTGAGAAGCAATGCTAATTAATTAGAAAAACTGCACATCTCAGCACTTCTAAACTGCCATAGACCAGAACACTGTGTCCAAGTTGGTCTGGTGCAGTAATTAAAAATGGTCTGTTCCCTGAGCAGTGTAAATAACAAAGCCGGTCTCTGTGCAGTGTATGCCCTTGGATCCCTACTCCATCATCACTCCCAAAGTAGCCTCAAGCAGCAGTACTGGTGGGCATGTGTTGGGGTGTTCTGCTTAGTTTTGCCTTCCTGCTTGAGGGAGCATTGGTTTTATTCTCCTTTCTCCAGATGCTGATCCGCACCAATCCTCTTGCCTCCCGAACCTGCAGAGAATGGAGCGACCTCAGGACTTCTACTATTTCAAATGGGTCTGAAAGTGGCTTCAGAGATCAAAAGCTATGGGAGAGATATGCAGGGCAGGTGACTTTCTCACATCTTCATTTTTAATTTGATTTCCTCAAATTCCTCCTCTGGGATTTTGTGTGGGCTGAACCAAACAGGTAAGCAGTTAGTTTATTAGTCAGCATGGCAATCGCTCTGTCATAGCAAACTAGCTGCATCTGATTGCTTTTTTGGTAGCTGCTGGTAGAAGCTGGCTGAGCACCCAGTCTCAACCAGGGGTTGGTTTGATGCCAGCTCTTCAGTGGTTCACATCACCCAGAGTGCATTTGTGCCCACAGGGCAGAGCTTGCTATATGTTTCTTCCTCAAATATCACCAGTGTTGAAGGCTGTAGCAAAGTAATGGATTTCCTCTTAAGTGCATCTATGTTTGGAAAATGTTTTGTAATCCTGTATGTAGGTAAATCAGTGTCCTTGGAATGCACTGTGTAGCAGCTTCAATGGAACAACAAAAGGAACCACTGGGATCTGGGATACAGGTAGGGGTGCTCTAATCTTACCCAAACTATCCCATTTAACTCAAATATTCAGATATTTTTTATATATTATTTAAAAAGCAATCTTCCTAAATGTGCAATGCTTTTGTCTAGCCCAACATTTCCTGAGGCAAAGTAAGTGTGAGAACACAGGCTGATGCCTGACTTCAAGGTGCTTCCCAAGTCTGGCAAGTAACAGGTCTCCATACCAGGCACCAACTCCTTCCTTTCTGCACGCTCCTGGTGTTCTTAGTTCTGTATTTCAGCTTCCCCTGTAGTTCCTTTATCTGAACCTGGGGTTATAATTTCTTTCCTTTGGTCATCTGCAGCTTCTTTCTTCCGTTGTGCTACACACCTAGGAAAAAATATCCACATGCCTTTCAGGCAGATGGGTGTGGTGATTTGTTACAGACCTATGTGTAGGTTTATCATCCTTGGTAGGTGTTGGGAGAGAGCAGACTCTACTGTAAACTTGGTTACCTATTCCTAGCAAGTCTCTTGAGAAAGAAAATAGCCCAGTGAAGTCAGAATATGTGACAAGCCATGCTTTGGGAAAAAAAAAAAAAAGAGCTGTGTTTCATGGAAAATTTTTCCTGGTAAAAAATCCCCAGCCTCTACTCCATCTTTAACGCTAATTCCCTGCTGCAGCTTCATCAAAGAGTTTGCATTGTAGTAATGGCTCCTAGATCTTGTGGGTATTACCAATGTTCTTCCCCATAAGGAGCCACTCTGCATCCATGGGTAATCTGAAACTTGCACAGCTTGGTTGGGCAGCAGCCCTGTCAAACAATGCACAAGGCCTGGATATGGACTACAGAATCTGTGGCTTTATGTTTCTCCATGTGTGACCTTGCTATCAAGTTTCATTGATATTGGCCAACAAGTTATTGAGGAGCAAGGCTGATGACCTAGATGGTTGTACTAGACTCCTTTCATCAAGTAAGCAGGCTAATAAAAACCCCGGTGCTAGTTCAGCTGACAATGATGACTGGGTTTCATGCAGTCCCCACACCATTATGAAAGGCTCAGTAAACTAATGATCCACAGAACATCAGATCAACACATTCTCTGCTGGCAGCTTTATGTTCTTACTGATTTCTTGCTACAGTTTTGTTGCTTGGTGCAACTTACATATTGATATTACGTGGGAGTTACCCAAGTATATGCCATTTTTCAGTGTATAAACACCAATTCTCCAGTAGAGAAGCTGACTAGGGGACAGCAAGATTAAACCTGACGTTCGGTCTCCCTCTCCATTTTCTTTTCTGTCAGACTTCAAGTAGCCCACAGACCATCCTCCACTCCTGGAGCGGGCTCCAAAAACAATGATCCAACACTGAGAACAGCCTCCATTAACCTCAACTCCTTAGCAGATGACTCATCCAGACACTTGACCAGAGCTATTCCTTGTGTAATTTTTCAAGCCTACTTCTGCTTTTGGCAATATAATGTCCAGAATGAAGATTGCTGGAGGTACTTCAGGGCACAGCAAACAGATACAAACTGTTTCTGTCTCTAAAAATGCACGGATAAAAGCACATTATTAAGATGTCTGTTCAAAGCAATCACATTGAGAAAGGCAGATACTCAAGCCACTCTGAGGGGCAGCCAAACTTCTCTTGGAACCTTTGGGATAATAATAAGTCTGAGTGGACCAAAACAAACATCTGCAAGAGGTCATCACGCTTAGATTAGCTGGACATGACTGGCAGTAGCCAGTAGCAGCTTGCAGTAGCCAAATCTCATTTCAAGTTGGTTCTAAGTAAAAATGTGTGAAGGCAGCTTGAGAACATAAAGGATTCTGCCTCTGAGTCAATTACATCTGGAGTGCAACGTAAGGAAGAGAAGGATGACATGGCAGTCATAGAGAAAGCAGAAGCATGCTGCTATTAGCACTAGTACTTGAAATAGGATTACAGTAGCAAAATTAGCACTTGTGGTTTCAGATGAAAAAAGCATTGAACAGCTTCGATAAGAACAGGCATTGAACTCCAAATGACCAGCAACCCGTGCTCTGTGTTCTCTACTACTGTGCTAACACCTGACACTGCCAACAGGCACGCTTCGACCTCTAAAGAGACCGCTTCTTGCTTATAAAGCCAGAAACTCTGAAGGAGCGATTCGTTTCGCCCACCCAGGCGCAAGCCATTCATTAGCGGTTCCTGCTTTGGCTTGGAACGGGTACGCGGATCACACGCACAGATGCGCTTCAGAGGCGGCGGCCACTGACTGACTTCACCATTAGCTTCCACAACTTTCACGCCGCTGGTGCTGGGTGCTCGCCTCGGGCTGTCCATCACACGCGGGGCAGGGGACGCGCTCTGGAAGCCGTGCGGCAACTGACGGGAACAGGCCGGCCGCTGGCCGAGAGGCTGACGGGGACCCCCGCACCTCAATGTCCAGCACTGAAAGGAGAGACGCCCGCGCGCCTGGTGAGGTTAGGCGGCGCGTGCATATTTGTAGCCACACGCACGAGGCCGCGCCCGCCGGGTCAGCCCCGCCTCCCTCGCGAGATCTCTCGAGACACACGCGCCCCACACCCCCCCCATTCCTCGCTGGTCCGCGGCGGCGGCCGGGTGTCACGTGACGGCGCGCGCGGGGGCAGGACAGGTGACGTCAGAGGTCATGTGAGCGGCCGGGGCCGTCGCCAGTCTCCCGAGCGCGGTGCGGCGCCGCCGCCCCTTCTCCGCGCTCGCGCCTGTTCTCCGTGCTCGTGCCGACGTTGCCTCTCCTCATCCCGTGCCCCCGCCATGGCTCGCGTCCAGGGCGCGCGGGGTCTGCTTGCGGCGGCCACCCTGCTCGGTAAGGGGGAGGGGCCGGGCGGCCGCGGCCTGCGGCGCGGCGGTAGGGAGAAATGGGGGGTCACCGGGGCCGGTCCCGGGACACGCTGAGCTGGACGCGGCACCTGCCCGTCGACTCTGACTGGAAACCGACCCGGCGGCGCCCGCTTGTGGCTGCCGTCCCGAGGCGGCGACTGAGCCGGGGGTCCCGCACCTGCCGGCAGGGGTGAGGGCCGCGCCCGTGGGGGTCCCGGCTGCTGGGAGGCGGCAGGTCCTGTGAGGAGGTCACCCTTTCCCCGCCTGGGAACCCCCGGCGGCTGCGGGAAGTGCGAGGCGGAGACTGAAG